>JAYJMH010052158.1:0-13432 GCA_036873815.1 Phacellophora camtschatica | reverse complement strand
ACCATCGTCTTGCTTTTATCAATACTTATCTCCATCCCGTACATTTTCGCTCGTTCGTGTAGTCTTGTCGTTGTATCCTGTAATTCGTGCTCACTTCTAGCCATTAAATCGATATCATCCGCAAACCTCATATCTGTTATCTTTCGACCTCCACAACTCACACCTCCATCAAAACCTTCTAGAGCCTCGGTCATTATTCTTTCCAAGTATAGGTTGAAAAGTGTCGGTGACAGGATGCATCCTTGTCGTACACCACTTTGAGTAGCAAACCAATCACTGCATTTATTACTGCCGATTGCAATTTTGCTTTTGGCGCTTGGCACCAAGTTCGTCATTTGCTTGCCAATATTGTGTTTTTCCATACATATTAGAAATAGAAATATAGAATTGGAAACATCTTTTACGTAACTTTTGCTCAATCAATGTTACCAAAACCGGGAGAACATTGTCGTGTAACAGAACGGTATTTTAATGTAAGCTGTTCTGATTGTTCACTTTTGTAACGATTTAATTTCAAGAGACTTGCAAGGAAGTGTTAGAAACGTGCAAGGAAAGTTTCTTTTTGAGAAATTACGTCACTGCCTGTTGCTTGTCATTAGTTATTGCCCATTTTATCGAATCTTTTGATTGTTTTTTACTGTGTTCGTGTTTATATTTTATATTTATGTCATGTTGAATTTTATTATGTTGTGTATTTTTGTTATCAGACACGGATTTTTGTGCAATGAAACTACTGTTAAAAGCATTGTTTGACAGCTTTATAGCGTTCTTGATGATGTTTATTTAAAATGTATTCTTGAATTACAAGTTTTTCTCATTAGTCTTGATGTTTGTTTTGTAAGAAAATAAAAGTAATGCTTAATTTATTGTTTCATTTTTAAACTCTAGAATTATGGTTTGAATAAATTTTGTTAAAATTAAGATTAAAGTTTTAATAAAGTTTTTTTTTCACGAAATATTCTTAATTTTATTTTATTAGTCAATTTTCAATCTTGTTTAGTGTAAAACAATTTCATTTATGATTTGCTTACTGAAGTAGTATAGTACTGTCATGAAAAGTATTGTCCCTGTGTTTTCATTCTTTTTTATTGTTTTTTAGTCTTTATTGGAATTGATAAAAGAAAACGTTCTGTTAGAAAAACTAATTGCATTGTTGTGTAATGTGTCAGAAATTAGAAACCATTATGCGTCTGGAAACCAAGATGTTCATGCTGCAGGTAAGATATTTTAAAACTTTGTTTCAGCACTTAACAATTTCATCCATCAGATAGATAGATGGATGAAATAAAATGAATTGCATGCTTGCAATCAAGTTTGCAAATTAGTTTAATGTCTTTATTCATATTTGTTCATGGAGATTTCTTTCGTATCGGGGAAAATCAAAAATGTTAGTTTCTTCAATTTTATGTTTTTCCCGATAGGAAAGAAATCTCAATGAACAAATATGAATGAAGACATTTAAACTAATGTACATAAATAATTTTCACAAAAATTTGAAAAACAAAGCGTGCAATTTATTTTTATTTTAGAAATAAAACTGTTGAGATCCTGTTTGAACAATGCCAAGTGGTGTAAATGCTATTCAATTTGGTTAGGAGAAAACGATGAGATCAACCATTCAAAGATTTGAACGCTATTTTGATACTGTACAACATACTTTATGTTTTTGAATCATTGTTGCGTAGCATAACATTCGTTTCTTTATGGAACAAATTTTTTCACATGAATTTTCAATACGGAAATGACAATTGAAAACATATCGAGGTTGTAATGTATGTCAAAATACTACCAAGATGAAATTGACCAAAGATTATGATGTTTGATCAAGAGTACTAAATGGAATTGTTATTATTCTTGCAGTTGTGTATCATTGTTTATCATTTCTCGTTTGCTGGACATACATGGATAGTCGAGTGAAATCATCATTAGTGCATCATCCGAGTTTTGAGGTTTTGCTGAAAAGGCTTGTCTTCGAATCACCACAGGTATTTTATCATTTATTGTATGGTTTCTCTTAAATTGTACAAGGATGTAAAAACAAGGATTGGCTAAATGCTTATCATGAATGGAAGGGCGATAAAATACAAGGAATTGCATCAACATAGTAGACCCATTCAGAATTCTTTCATCATAGTAGACCCATTCAGAATTCTTTCATCATAGTAGACCCATTCAGAATTCTTTCATCATATTTTACCCATTCAGATTTCTTTCATCATAGACCAATACAAAATTCAGAATTAATAATCGATTAAATTGAAACGCGATTTTCTGAAGAAATTATTTTTACGGAGATTTAAAGCTTTTCTGAACTTTCAATAAAAATCTCGTCTCTTTTCTAGAGTGTATTTTTAAATTTATGAGCTCCTTTGTTGTAGGTTGTATTTTAGAAATTTCGCCAAGATGGCTCGTGAGTTTTAATTTTTTACTTCTCAGAAATCTGTGCGATCGGAAGCATCTCGAGGTATCTACAAAATGTGTATTAGCGGAGAATTTAGTCTTTTGAACGACGTTTTAAATTTGTTGCTGCAAAATCTGCCAGCTTTGATTTCCTCGCACACAACCCTTCTCGAAAAATACCAATCATCCAAGTCTGCCACTTCCAGCTACAAAGATTACTTTTGGTTGTTGTCTCGTTTGATTGACAAGTTTGAAGTATCAATAGATGACGACAATCAAGTAGATATTGAAGATGCCACTCTTATGGTATCGAGATTCATTGCAGATCACTCAATAGCGAAGGAGTCAACGCCTACATCGGATTATTGCCTAATTGGGCTGTTGCAAACGTGTTCTGCTTTGTTGCGGCACGAACCGGTTTTCAAATACACTGAGAATGGTCGTATGCTACTTGAGAAAGTTTTCATTGACTGTTTGTTCAAGATTCCTTCAGTTCCAGAAGATTCTGATTCTGCAAGGCCTACATGTGAAACAAAAAGTGCACGCGCAGCAGCTTTTGACTTGTTATTGAAATTGGCTCACAGATGTGAAGAAAATTACAAAGAGCTTCAGACTTTGTTTTTTAAGGTATGCATATTCAGCAATCGGCTTTGATCTTTACAGGTTGCAATAATTTTTTAATTTGAAATGATGTAAAACCTATTTGTTTTTACTGCCGTTTATGTCACGTGCTGAATTTTCTGAGAATGTTTTCTTTAAAATTAAATTTTTCATTTGTTGAAAACGTGGCAGGGAAATGTGTCTGTTTGTATAAGATTTCCATCTGATATTTATCTTACAGTATGAATGCAGTGAAATTCAGGTTGATTATCAAAAATATATTAGTCTTTGCTTTAATGCGAACATTTTCACCACATGAACTGGGATTTATTTTTTCTTGCATCATTTCACAAGTTTTATTGCAACATTTTGATTAAAAATATGTTTACGTCTTACTTACTTGAAAGTACTTCAAAGTTTTCAATTCTCTGCATAAGGATAATAAGAATTGAATTAATCAAACCTTTAAGTTCTCGCTGAAGCTGAATGCAATGAGAAACTATTTAACAGCAATTTGTTTATGTTTTAAGCACCACTCAGTGGATTCCAAGACTGGTAACCATACTCCTTATGGTTGGAATTACTGGCCACATGAGCTTGAAAGGTCTTCTGCTGGCTACGTAGGACTTGTCAATCTTGGCGCTACCTGTTATATGGCATCATGTGTCCAACAGTTATTCATGATACCAAAGGCAAGGGCTGCTTTATTACAAGCTGAATCTTCAGAGAATATGAAGTTTCCTATGATTCTAAAGGAGCTACAGAGAATGTTTACGTATTTGCAGGTCAGTGAGCAACGACGACGTATTGCCAGCTGGTGTTATTTTTTAGTTAATGTAATGGTCTGCTTATTTAAATTATCGGGTCTGCCCGCAACTCTTAAATTTCAATTAACTTTTAGTTTTGCATATCATTTTCACACTATTCTTGGTTAATTTAATGACCATATAGTTTATAAATTGATTTCATTGAAAATTCTGGTGAAAATTTTGAAAGGAATACATGCTGGATTTTTGACAGTTACGTTTGGCACAGTTGCCGTTTGTTGCTGTTTTGTTGGACCGCACTTTAATTATTTAGGTAAATCATTCATGGAGTTAAAAGGTATCAGGAGCATATATGATATTTGAGAAGTTGGTCTAACTACTAAAATTTATCCTTCTTTTATTGTATAATAGATTCTATTTTGTTAAGAAAGTCATCAGACTTTTAGAGGTGCGTGGATTTATTTATATAATTTTGATTTAGGAAAGCTACCGCAAAGCGTACAACCCACGATCATTCTGCAAAACCTACACGATGGACAAGCAACCTTTGAACACAGGGGAGCAAAAAGACATGGCTGAATTTTTTACTGACCTTATAAGCAAACTTGAAGATATGGATGAAAATTTGGTGAGTCACTGGGCAGTTAGGTCATAAAAACATTTGAGTTACATCTGCAGGATTGTTCTGCACGAAATGAAAATGTTCTGCTTGAGAAATTAATTCTAGAATTTCTGTCGTTACGTTGGTCATATCTATTATTGATATTTGAATACATTGACGTTTTGCAATAAAGTAAGACTAAACTGTAATACTTACAACTGTGCATTGTCTCAAACAGAATGATTTTGGAAGCTACAATTTTGTTCATCAAAAAAACTAAGCGGCTCCATTAATTCTCTCAGCATGCTAATATTTACCCTGTGTACCATCCTTTTTTCGGCTTTTGCCTGTTACATTTCTCTGTGTTATATTGCAGCTGTGTTGTTATTTCTTTGGCATTTGTTTTTGTTTTTCTTTGTCGTCGTTTGTTTTTTCATATTATCCTGAAATTAACCGTTGAATTGTAAGTGTCATCCATGGTGGGAACCAGATGACCTTGTGTCTTTTCCCGCCATAAATGGCACATGTAAATAGTATTTCCTTTTATTTTAGACTTAGGATTTGTTGTTATGGATAAAAAAAAGCGATACATGGCAAAAAGAATCTAGCAGCTTTGGTCGCCGAGTCTGGGTAGGATGACCAGCATGATAATGGCTATCAAAATGGATGTCACAGCGAGGAACGACTCAACAGTATTCCGGTTAACAGGCATATTATTTAATTATAGTTCAAATGTGTAATAAGTAAAATGAATACAATCAGAATTATTAGTAATATTGAACAACTAGTAATACTGACAATTTACAACTCGTAAAAAATATATAATTTTATATATCATTATATTATGCTCACCTGTGTTGATATTTTTCTACATAGGTTGCAGATGTCCTGGTCATTAATCCCACCTTCACGGTATTAAAAAAATAGACTATTTTAACGAAAATATGGCCTTATAACAAAAATATTATAGCTTTGACGGTTTTCTCAATTTAACATGCATCGAATTGCGAAGTATAGGTGCACTGAGATAAAATACAGTGAATTTTCAAAAGGCATTCTTTATAAAATAAGACCAAACGTTATACAAACACCAGTTTAGGCTTTCAGCAACAGGCTGAAACAAATCAAATTACGATTTGACAAAATTTTAAATAACTGGGTTTGATCTAGATGGTGTAATTTTCGTGGTCCACCCCGTATATATACATTTAAATTGTCGCCCGAAAAGGACATTTAGCCTTTTATTCAAACATCGCACTTGTGTCGAGTAAAACATGTGTAGAGTAAAGATGTTGACTTTGCCATAAACGTGACGAAAATTCGTCTTAGACACAAAAATTAAAAGTAACCTAGATTTGATTACTTTGGTTACTTCGTCAATAGATGGTAGATGCTAGATCAATAGATGGTAGATACTAGATCACTAGATGGTAGATTCTAGATCAATAGATGGTAGATACTAGATCAGTAGATGGTAGATACTAGATCAGTAGATGGTAGATACTAGATCAATAGATGGTATATTCGTCAAAATAACATACCGTAATAATTTGATTAAACCCACGGGGGGGAAGCTTATTCAAAATTCGACCATTGATAGGGAAGTTTCTTCGAGAGGGAGGCTTATTCAAATGTCAGCTTCCCTGAGAGTATTATTTAAAAAAAGCATGAGTATTATCTAAAAAGTTTTCTTATATGAAACTCAACATAGGTATGGTCGTACGAAAAAGAATTCTGGAAAGTTTGTAATCAATGTGTTGTCTTTTTACTGAATTTGACAAAATATCAGAGGGGGGCTTATTCGATTTCTGTTCTGAAAAAATAGGGGGGCTTATTCGAGAAGGAGGCTTATTAGAAAAATCACCTTCTAATGGGGGGCTTATTCGAGATTGGGGGGACTCAATCGAATTATTACGGTATGTGATTTAGTTTTGTGCCAAGTCTGATGTTTTTAGAATCCGATAGGGTTAGAACGAAGAATAAACTATACCTTAAATTCGTCACGAAAAGGTTAACAGCATCACACCCTTTGTAACGAAAGCAAATTTTTCGAAGAACACGTTCAGTTTTTTCCAAATGAAATAGTTTTCACATTTTTAAGTGAACCTCATGAAACCAATAGCCAAATTTCGTAATTTTGCTTAATTAATTTGATTAGCTACGTTTAACGTCCTAGTAACATCTACTCTTAAAAATCGCAATTCCCTTGTCATTTAAATTTGTCATTTAAGAAACCTAGATCTTTTGTTTTACACCATTTGAATCTATTGCCCTATGTAAAAATAAAATTCCTTACTAATATCTAAAGCAATACTGTTTTTCCTTTTTGTAACAATGTTTTCTTGCACCCTCGCATACGCTAGAGATACCTAAGAAAAAGAAAGGCAGTTAGTAATGCGAAACAAAGCAAGAAAATATTTTAAGGTAATTGTGGCAGACCGCATATAGGTGATAAATTTCCTGCAAGAAATTGGCTTTTTAATTTCACGAACAATGTAATTTTCATCAAAAGTCTGAGAACATTCCTGCAAGGTCATTTTTGGAAAGATTTCTTGAAACCATTGGTCACACAATCGAGTTCTTCTTTGTGCTCTGATGCAAAAACTCAAACCAATTAAATAAATTTTGAGCACACCTTTCAATTTTACTCAAATAAATTTCATTTATTAGAGACAATCCAAATGCAAAACTAAGCCAAAATTCCCATTCTGTACAACCCCAAAAATCAAGGCTTATATTTTTGACTGTCAACAAAAAATAACACGACATGTTTAATAAAAGGCAGTTCAGCAATGATATATGTATTAAAATAAAACAATAGTATGCCGGGTGACCCAAAAAACACTCTCCTTGCAAGGCTGTGGCTTGAATTCTGTGAGACTTTCAGTCTCAAATTGTGCATAAAGCGATGTCTGAAGGGCAAACTTAGAGTTTGGGATAACATCCTGTCATCTGCAACCACATTCACCTGTCCAAAACCTGAAATTGTAAGTGCCTTAATTCGTAAGCTTCAAGTTAACTTACAAAGTTTTTTTAATTTTCAGTCCATGTTTCGACGTCAAAACAACCTGCTTACTTTAGGAATTTAAAATTTGAAAAGACTCATCAATCAAGCTCCTAACTCAATAAAGACAAGCAGGATGTTTTAATGTCAAAATATGGACTGGAAATGAATTATGGTTTTTTAATTTACTTATAAGCTCACGGATAAAGGCTCTCTTATTTACCAGTTTTAGACATGTAAAGGTTTTAGACATCGTCTTTATACAATTTGAGATTTTTATTCTCACGGATTTCAAGTCATAGTAACCGGGATAGGTTTTTTGGCCACCCGGTACATGTATTAAAAATTAAATTTGAAGACAAAATATGAGCGTACAGTTGCAACGTCGGCTTAAAAAGCAAAGAAGTTTAAAATAACATTCAGAACTTTGTCTACACGATTAAATTGGATTTCAATTGATCAGCTGGTCATATACAATGTTAAGCCATCATCATATACAATATTAATCCATCAAAAAAGCTTTCATCGAAATTCGTTCATCACAAACATTTTGTCACCATATTTTTCTGTATATTTTTGGGGATTCGTGTAATTCTTATTTGATTAATTTCGTAGTTACATATTCTTCCATTAGGCACAAATATCTTTGAAAAATTATATTATTATTATTAAAGTGCATGACGTAAACGAAATCAAAATTTTACAGCTCTTAAAATTGTTTGTTTACAACGCGTTAAGTTTTTTAAAGCCATTGCACGTACAACAGATGCTTTCCTTTTAAAATGACAGATGTTTCGGCAAAACAGTCATAAATAGATTTTAGCACATATCCCATCATGTATCCATCATCTGATAAAAAATCATCCAACACACATTCAATGGGTTTTTAAATTATTTGTTTTTGAACCAGGCAGAAGGCTAATTTTTTATTTGTTGCGAGCAGTATCGCACCTGTGTATGCTAAAAACATACAGGGTAAGAAAAACGTTAAACACTTCTTGGTTCCTACCTAGGCTTTGAAAAATTTACCCTGGATCAGAACAGAGGCAAATTTTGTAACAATAGTGAAATTGACACACTAGTTTAAAAGCTATTATCCCTCCGAGACAAAACAAAACAAAACTCTCTCAACTGGAAAACTAAAACAAACAATATTGAGGAGGGAACGTTTTCGTTTTCCAATTGCGAGTGTTTCGCTTTGTTCTCGAGGGATAATCGTCAATTTCACTATTGTTACAAACTTCGCCTCTGTTCTGGATCAGTGCAGTGGTTCGTTCACAATTTTTTTATTTGTGAACGAATCTCTGATCCAGGGTATGAAACATTTGGCTTCAAATTAAGAAAGAATATTTTGGATAAACATAAAGTTATTTGGCACAGGAAAATATATATGTGCAAAAATCGTTCTGTCATTCCGTAGCCACAAGCAACTTTGCTGGCAGAGATTATCAAGAGATACAACATTAAATACCAATGAAGCAATTTATTCTTTGGTAAAATTTGTCTCAAAATTTATTCTTTGGTTAAATTTTTCTCAAAAGTAATAAACTCGTGCACAACTAATAAGAGACAGAAGGCGCAAAGTTCTCAGATATTACAATGGATTCTGTTGTTCTATTGTTTTCCATAACAACAGAAAAGAGGAAACAATACAAACAAGTTAATAAACAACCTACCAACTCCGGACCTTGGATTTTTATATAAAAATTACTTGTATCTCATAAAAACATGAAAGTGGTCAGCCTAAAGCTAAAGAAATTTGATTGTCTAAGGTACCCTTTTATCCACATTGGAATCTTTAAAATACTAAAAGTTAACTGTTTTGTTCAGATCTGTAGACTAGCGAACGCTTGGCGTATATATATTTTTACCCGCCCGGTTGTTATATCGATGATATCATACCCATATTGGCAATGCACAACAAACATGTCCTGTTACTAATGCAGTCTTCAAGATAAGGTATTTCAATATAAATGTGCTAAAAGTTGCAGAAATTAATATAAATAAAAAAAAAATTGAGCAATCGGCTTTGATCATAAATAGTTTTTTATTACACTTGTGTGGTATTGAATACCAATAATTCAATTTCAACAGAGTTTTGACTGCATTTCGGCAAAAATAAAAACACCGTGAGTGCGTCAAAGTAATCAAACATACGTTCTTTTTGAGAGACTAAAATTTGATCTCGATGATTAAGCAAAGTCTGGATTTAAAAGATCAAGTTTCTTCATTAATTTGAAGTGGCGAGAATTGATTCCCCACCAAGAGGAAGATCATTGCGTAACAGATAAAAAGAATTAGCGAAAATATCCAAACATACCCAGAATATTGTTTAATTTCAAGATTAAAATTCAACTTACGTGTTTGCTCAAGGAATCTATGATCTTGAGTGTTTCCTGTGATGATTTTTTTATCAATATCTGTAAAAATAAGATCGACCATGTATCAATATACAACACACATGCACATCTTAGTAACTCTCGTTCTCGTTCGGTGTAAATTAAATAACAAAAACTTTGAATGCCGAACAACTTTTTATCAAAAATTTTAATTTATATTTTCAGACAAAAAAGTAATTAAAAAGTTTGCTTAAAAATTTTTGCATTTTCAGATGAAGTTATTTAACGTTAGCCCTTTTATGCCCGGATTTATTTCCAAAAATCTGCCCGTACTTACCTCCTGAAAACATGAGAGTTTACGCTGCTTATTAGTGGGTCATATGGCCTTTCCAGGGATGAAAGGGGTAAGAATTCATCATACAACGAGAGCATCAAAACGTGCTTGCAAGCACTCGTGAAGTGCTGGCACGATTTAACGAAGCCCGATTGGATCAATGATTACATGCCTTTGGCGAATAAAGATGAGATTTTTAATCATGAAAGCCTCGCTCCTTTTACGAAAATGACTTCCAAATGACAGTGCAAAATGCAAAAATAAAGATGCCTCCATTGAGAGTCTCGCTATTGTGTTTGATGCTGATGATGTTTTAAAGTCATAACTGGCTCTTAAATAGCTGTTAAATAAACCCAAATTTTTGTGAAATTTGATGACCTTATGACAATGGAGTATACTTTCATTATCTCAAAGGACTTACCATCATGTAAACAACTACCTCTTTGCCACTAATATCATTGACTGGCCACGAAATAACTACAAAACAATATTATCAATAAGCTCACAAAAAACACATAATTTGTAAGAAAACATGAAATATAATTACAGCATTCATAAATCTTGGCCAACCTCGCATTCTTAGATCTCGCAAAAGCCTTTGACACGATCTTACTTTCTAAATTACAAAACTATGCTTTTAGTAGTAAAATTGATAATTGGTTCCGTTGGTATTTGAACGCAAATCACATTCGCAAATAGACATAAATCAACATGTGGTGAGATAAGCGCAGGAGTTCAACATGGCTTTGGCCCATATGGCAAGTGGAATAAAATCAGAACCAAAACTCTCTGCTGACAATACCAATATTTTCTTTTTTGGCCCGAGATCGTGAACCAGAAACAGTTTTCGCTTGATTAAATTCAAATAAACAATTGCATAACGCAGACAAGATAAAATGGACATAAATAAGTACTCGTCAGCCTTTGCAAAAATTAGTTTAATATGCAGACAATGCATAATGACGTTGTATGATCCACGTGTTCTGTCCAAAATAAGTTCTTGCTTTAAAGCATATAAAACCGCATCAAGTAAATGCATTAAAGACCTTCAAATCCTCCCAAACAAATCTTTAAGATCTTATTGTTCAAAGATCCAAAGATCAAATGCAGTCCACAACTAAACTTCATAATGAGATAAAAATATTAAACTAAAAGACCTGCGCAAGTGCAAGATTTTAAAAATAATGCATCATGTTCACTATGATAGTAAAGAGATTTTTGAAGATCTAAAAACATGTCTTAAACCCACGCAAATAAACACCGTAAAATGGAGTTAAGTTACAATATCATAAAATGTTGCAAACTATTCGACCTGAGTAAAGCACAGCTTATCTTACTAGGGCCGAAAATTAAAATCTGTAAAAAATAATGCAAAGATGTACCAATAACAGTGCCAAACATGAACAAATATAATAAATTGGTATACGCAGGCGAGTATATGTAATAATAATATAATTAAATGATCAACTAAGAAGCTTATGGTTAATACACAATTAACAACTTAGTTCTCTAAAAAGTATCCCTAAAAAGTATTTCGAATGTAAAAAGATTTTCAACGAACGATTTCTTAGTTAAAGATATTCATATTCTTCTTGTTAGATTAAATGTCATATTGTTATTTTACATTGTTAAATTTTCTGTGCTTTTTCATGGGTCGTATGGAATACGTGTTTTTCTTACTGTACTAACTATCGTAGCATATGAATGAAATTGATATGATATGATATACAAATCACGCAATAATGTCATCTTTGTGGAGGTTGCATGTAATATGAAAGGTGGCTATGTCAGATAACGTATACAGTGGAGTTAAACAAGGGTGCATAATGAGCCCGGGTCTCTTTAAAAATTTTTTTAATCATACCTTCTGAAATATTCAACAAACCTTCCAATACCCCCTGCTAAATTTGGAAACACAAAGATTGCCTCAACGTTTTGGGCACATTACATTGTAATTTTATCGAAAACAAAACAAGGACAAATTTATTTATCTTGGATTTTATGTGACACCAGAGAACACGTTAGGGAAATCTTTTGGAAATCATATACAGGGTGTCCGAATAAAAATACTACACATTTGAAAATACTACACATTTGAACTGCAGTGGAAGAGCTTAGTTTTTGATACTATTGTTTCTACCTGAATGTTGTAGAAGAGGCTATAACTTAAAGTTTGATACCTTTCTAGCAAGATTGACTCGATAATCAAATTATTACAAATTATTAGTACAAATTATTAGTTTCTGCAAAACCAGAGGATTTGACAATGACCATAAGCGGTAAAATCGTGTGACCATTACAGATAAACCTCGGAATTTATTTTGTTAACTTTGAGTGGGGTTTATATATAGGTAACATTAGTATGTCACATTTTAAATTAACCACTACAAACGAAATAGATTTACTCAATAATCAAAACAATCAATGTAAATTCTTTGAAGTCATTTTTAACAAGATATCCTCTTCCGCCAAATCAGATAGCTATTTGATCATCTTGCGAAACCAATTCTACTATACCATAGTCATGACTATACGGAGTAGATGTACGGAGGTGATTCTATCAGGATTCTTCGAATCTAATCCCGTTAAAAAAACAAACATCAAACTATGTAAAGAAATTTTGAAATTGAAGAAAAAACAAATAATCTAGCATGTAGATGTAAAAATAGAAAACAGACGAAATAGAAAATTAGAAATTTAGAAATAGAGAACAGACGAAATTACTGTCCTATAAAACCACCCAAAGAAAGATCTTGCCAAATATGCAATATAACTAAAGATAAAATGTACTGCCTTCTCAAGCATCCTCAAAAATAAATTTAATTGTATTGAAATTTGTTTATTTTCATAGCAAAACAAAATTATACCAATAACAATGCATAATGAAGTTCAATATATGCTGCCTATAGTTTCATGATTGTGTCCGAAGCTTTTTTCATTATATTTTCATTTTATATTTTTCATTATTATAATATATTTCACTAAAATTAAAACTAAAAAAGTACAACGACGTTATACTTTGTTCTATAGTTGCTGTTAAAGTATTGCATAAATTGTATTTAGGTAATATGAGAATACGAAAATCTAGAAATCTGAGCCTAAAGGTGCTAACTTAACGGCAATATGCTAACTTAAACAGAGTAAAGTTCTTTCAGCCAAATCGACTATCAATTAGTCACGGTAACAAAGAATTACGAGTCACAGGAAACTATGCAGTCAACGATTAACTCCAGTTCATGCTTAGCTCTTTATAAACAAAATCCATGAGCGGGCTTTGAGAATCGCATACAAAGATAGTTGTTCAAATTTAGAGGAATTACTGACGAAAGCAAACACAGTGTCCATTCACCACAAAAATTTACAGTTGCTTGCTACTGAAATATTTAG
>JAYJMH010052147.1:0-13434 GCA_036873815.1 Phacellophora camtschatica | reverse complement strand
ACAGAATCAGATTTATTGTGGTTGTTGTTGTTGTTGACAAGAGTTTGTGTTTTGGAGGTGGCGGGAAAAACCACCACACTGTCACTGACACCAATCGAATGCAACATGCCAAGATTTTAAAGTGTTCCAACACAAAATAGGTGAGTACCTAGCACAACAATTAATTTAGCTGCCACAGGTAGATTTTACTCAACCTGGTTCATGCAGTAATAAAATAAAAAGAGGAAACAAACCAGTTTTTGATCTATTTTATAATTATATATGGTGAATATTGATTTGATGAATTGTTCTCGTTTTGTCTGTCTGATGGAACTTCCGCATGATTATTATTTTGGTATGTTTATTTTTGGTATGTTTAAGAGTCTGAGGGCCACTTTCAGCAAAATGTTTGGCGCAGATTAGCCTTCTACTTTTGTTATTTCCATTGTTTAATATTTGGGGCAGGTAGTAGGCTTCACCCTGGTTTATTATGTATGTTTGTAGTAGCATTTTTATAGTTTACAGAGATTACTTTCAATGATTACATTTTTTGACAAGCAATATTGAGATTCAAATGCAAAAAAACAAATGCAACAATAAAAAATTCACACCTTTTCATAATTAATTGAATGCTATTGTACTGTTTACAAAGCAAAGGATGCCTGGCTGGTTTGCCTGTCCAAAAATGTAAACATTGAAAGTGATCTGTTTCATTTCATGCAAATTTTCTTTCTAATGAAACTGCATCCTTCAATGATACCTTTAGAAACATGGAAAATAGATCTTTATGATTTTGTCAATGAAAAGGGGGTAAATATTCTGGACTTGTCAGTGAAAAGGGTATATTTTCCAGTTGTGAATGTCAGTGAAAAGGGGTATTTCTTCATATTCATGGACAAGCATGATAATGGTCTCTTAATTTAAGTGCACCCGCCGGGTGTTGTGGTGCAATTTTTAATTTTTAATCAATTGGGAGTATTATGCCAAATCACAACACTGAATCGCTTTTCTAATTTTCAAGCCCAAATGCCCATTTTTTTCTATACAGTCAATTGAGATGAGATGAGATGAGACAATTTTTATTAATCGATCAATAGCTATAATAAAATAAACAGAGGTTAATTTATGGATTGCTAGTGAGTTATCATGGTTCTTTTCAGTCTATCCAAATCTAACCATAGTGTATTCATTTGCACTACTACCAGCAGCTGAAGACTTGTCCTTATAATAAACTTGCTGTCCATTCAAGCAGACATAGCATCCATCTTTGTTGTATTTTATCACTCGTTTGTGCTGATATGCTATCTCAGAGACAAAACAATCTTCACCTGATGTCGCAAACTTTTCACATGTCTCCAGTTTTTTATACATCCAGTGGCTATCGGAATTTAAACAGCACTGGAAATCGCAAGTGTTGCCTGCGTAGATTGTTCCATCTTTGACCGATGCACAATCATACTGCACAGACTCACATTGTCTTGACTTTTCAAGTATTATGACGATCAAAAAGAAGCTGTTTATTTTCACAAACATGTTGAGTGATTGGTAGTTGCTTGGATCGGAATTTACCAAAATAAACGGCTAACGAGAGAAAAATAAAAAGGGAAAATGTAGACATTGATGAAATCCCTAATTCTCAAATTTTACCTGATTTATTAAATAATTCTATACAACCCAAGGGAAGTAGCGCTATAAAAGTTTTCAAAAATAATTCTTTTTTATAAGAACCATTTTAATAATTATTAATCTCTTTTTACGTTTTAACTTTAAACTATAAGAATGCTAAAGGCTCAACTCCATAAATCTTACGCTCTTAAAAAAATCGACGTTCTTGAATTTGAATGATCAACGAATGAGTAACAACCATCAATTTTTTTAATAATTGGGCACTGAAAGATTTGAGAATTTAAGGTCTGCTACGAATGCAATTTTATTTAACACATGAAATTTAACGCATGAAATTAACACATGAAATTTTATTTAACTGCTTTGTTGATAAAAAATCAAATTCACATTGCGAAATAGAAGCAGAATACAATGTTTACAAATCAAGTTAATTCTTTTTGCTAAATCGGTTTTTGGAGTGCATTTTTTAATCTTGTACTCGTAATACTCGTTCTGGATCTAAACCTCCCTTATATATATTTGGTTTGGTTGCTCTAACATAAAGCTAATAGCTTATTTGAACTTGGGCGTTTGAGTAACATAGTTTATTAAGAGTTCATTATTTATTTAATATTATATATTTTAACAAATAATTATGAATATTTGACTCAACTTGCAAAATAAAATAACGCTTAAAACACGTTTAGTTATTATAATCAGTAAGAAAATCTAAAAACTTACCTCTGAAAGGAACTGATTGCTCTGTTTAATAAATTAAACACACTTTGCTTTGTATTTAAAGTTTTTATGTAAATAATAAAGATCTAAAAGACGGGTGTTTTATTTTTCAATTTCAACGCTCATGCTTATTCATTTGGTTTATTTAATGAATATTTTTCTGGAAAGACAATCAATGCTAGAAACTGGGTTAACTGAATTTGAAAGCAAGCAAATGGTTATGAATTTTGAATCTATATTAGTGTATTTGTTTTCGAGCATTATGAAAGTGATACATTTTTAAAGGAATGAATAATGTATTTAAGAGCACATTCATCCGAGAAGGAAATTTTTTCATTGTGTTTAATTTAATTAGTTTCAAACAAACAGCAACGCTAACGGGGGTAAGGCGTAACCATAAGCGATGGAAAACTGCTTCCAAAAATGTTTGCAAATTAAATATTGTCTTTTTGCAATCATACCCTAAGCTTGCAGAAAAAATGCCGAAACATAGTATTAAAAGATGTCAAATATTATAAACTAAATAATTGACGAAGATTGAAATATTTGCCTCCTTTTTCGGTGAAAGTAACATTGAAATTAAATTGTTAGCGCTCAATGTTAGCAGAAGAAAAACTTGTTTGTCTTGCCGCAAGTTCGCCGTTTATCTCGTCAACGAAAACACAGAAAGTAAACCAAATGCTTCTGCCAAAGTTTATTCTGTGTTTTGCATTTATACGTATATTTTTAGATAAACTCCGTTCATTTGTCTTATGAGGAATCCTGTAGTCGAATTGGTGACAAAATATCTTAATCTTTCGACGTAAATAACGAGGTAAAATAAGGGTGCATTCTCAATCTCGTTATTGCTGTTGTGATTGTGAAATGTGAAATTGAACATTGTTTGGCTGTTTTTATTAAAACGTTCTCCATATACATATGAAGTTTCTCTCTAAGTTTTTGGAAAGCACAATTAATGAAAAAAATTGAGGCTTTGTAGATATAAATGAAATATAAATCATAAAGCACTTGAGACAAAAATAACCCGCTTTGCCTTGACGGGTAGAATTCTTGGGATCTCGGTGAGGGCGATACGAAATTGATTTACAAATGATCTTGAGCTACAACCATTAGAACTATCCAGTTCGATATGTTGTGGATGTTGATTTGCCAGTCTGAAACAGGCCATTTTACATCTTTTTACACCACTAATTTTACCCCCAGCCTACCCATTTCCCCCCTGTAGACCCTATGTTAAGCATCTAGAGATATCAAAGTACTATTTCAACATTTTGTGGACCCAAAATATCAATAGGAATTTAAATTTCTGAAAAATATTCATAATAAGAACATTTTAACATTAACTACCTTTATTGTTATCAGCAGCACAATTTTAAATTGAGCTGAGTTTTTGCATCTCATTTGATATCTTTTGTTATTTTCACAAAGGTTACTTATTTAACAAAGGTTACTTATTTTGTTTTCAGATAAGTTACAAACTTATTAGGACCAGTAATATTTGACACCATGCACGTTCTCAGTATACAACAAATTCTTTAAAATATGGTGACATTTTTTGCATGTCATTCTATATCTTTTGTTAATTTTTAAAATAGCATTTTTTGCAATTTGACAGAGGTTACTAATTTTGTTTTCAGATAAGTTACAAACTCATCAGGGCCGGTAATACTTTCCGTAATTTCGTTGTTAATTATTGACTCGTCATAATACTGTTGATTGTTTTCGTCGTATGGTCTGCGTGTGTTCTCCTTGGCCTTGTTTTGTTTGCGCAACGTGGTAGGCATATCCCCAGTAGCACTAGAACTTGATACAAATTTGGAAGAAAATCGATTCAAAACACGGCCTATGGTAAACAGAAACCTTTCAGCGGTTTTCTCTTTCAACGCTCCTTGCTGGCGGACAACCCGCAATTTAGAATTTAACCACGCGCACCCGATTATTGAAAGAAATGCACCACGATTCGCCCTGGAGGTAAGCGCTCTTGCCTGTTAGTTAGAAAGGGTGGGCCATATTTGCACGGATAGTGCTCTAACCTTTGTTGAAATTGGTGTTGTATTTCTGTTTTACCAATTTTTGGCTAGTAAAATTATCATTTTTCGATACTTAAAAACACATTTCTGGGTATTTGGAAAAGTCAACCTCAGGCGGTCGTCTTACGTGGAGCATTTGGTGCAGGCATAATTTCATGTTATATATTAGCAACATGTATTATATATTATTTCAAACCGTCAATGCCGTGTTTGTTTAACATTGGAAATTTTGTGTGACATGATTGCATCCTACCCCTTCCTTGTTTCTCGTTGGTTCGATTTAAACATAATGAGCAAGAGCATGCGGCGGTAGAGGCAAATTGGTTTAAAATTATTTCAATTTAATAGCGGCTTTTGCCTTGATTGCATAATGGACCAATGCCGACACCTTTGTTTTATTTTTATGTTATTCTTTTATTATATTTATTCCTGATTTTTTGTAGTTTGTTTCCCTGTGTTTTTTCGTGATCTGTTGTAGTTTTTCCCCCTTTGTATTTTGTTGTAATTTGGGTATAATGTTTTGCTGACATTAATGTTCAACTGATGTTCTTTCTATCTGGATTGAAACTTTTACATGAAAATAGGGAATGTATTTAAAATTAAAAGTAATTTAAATTAAGACTGCATATTCTCAATAGCATGTGCGATGAATCCTGTAATACCTCTTTGATTCCTTTTGGCGGACGCAAGATAATCAAATCAATAGAACTATAAAATGAAACTGTTTAAAAAATAAATGTTTTGAAATAATGTAGGAAAGGCATATCTTGTAACACAAAAGACTCGGGATCTAGCACGCATCAATGCGATTTGCGACTGTAAATAATTTGTTTAACACCTGTTAGTGCTCTCGAGCAAATCCAAATAAACACACAGAGCAAGACTCTGTGTTGGTATGTTCTATGTGTTTTCGATATTAGTTAACATGTGTTTTCGATCAGGAGCTAGCCAAGGGGATTTCTCACACCCCTCCCCCCCCCCCCGGCCGAGCCAAAATTGATTAGTGAAAATTGACGCTTTGGCAGTTTAGTCGAGTAAATCCTGGATACATTTCCAACCTTAGAAGAAGTTTATTAATGCTTATTTAGAAAATTGTATAATTGGGCTTAATTATTTGTATGTCTATAACTTCAACAATTATTCATTAACTTTGAATTTTTAATTGTTTTAGTGGACTTCTCAAAATAGCAGAGGTTGTTAGTCGCTTTGGAGATATTGATGAATTTATCAGAAAAGTGTGTGCTTTTGGATTTAAGTTTCACTTAAAAGTAAGTCTTTCTTGTTGCCGTATTTGTATGTGCTTTTGTCAGCTTATTCTTTTTATGTACGAATTCAATGCGTACATAATAAAGTGATGTTCAAGGCATAAGATCTTCTCATTGTTTGACCAATTAAAAATGAGACAAAAGATTTATAAAAAGTACAATCTTTTGCGGTGCTTCAAAAGGCCAATCAGAGAACAGATTTGACTGCAATTGCTTAGATCAATTTGAATCAAATTAAAAATTGAAATGAAAATCAGTTTGAATGATTTCAAGTTGCGTTGTCTGATTTGAAACGGGGATGATTTTTAACGTCTTAGATATTGTGCGATGCTGGCCCATTCATTTCGTCTTCACAAGTGAAATTATTATTCTATGGGCAAAAGTGTTCAAATGATTTGACTCAATGCATTTTCCTCGGTTGAAGTCATGTGATGACATTGCTGAAATTCCTTGAGACAGAAAAGTCAGACACAGATGCTAAGTATGCGTGTTCGTAAAAGTTTCATTCACTGAAGAAAAATATCAAAGCTTTAGGGCAATTTTTTATTGTATATACTCGCTCAAATTTGCGAATTATTTCTGTCTGTTCTAATATCAATAATTCCGGTTGGAATATCAACTTGACAGTGCCAGGAACTGCTCCCACAATCCCAAGTAGTTCATGTACCTTTCAAAGTCTGCCCAGAACTTTCCTCTTCGTCATCTTGTCAGTTTTTACATCTAACACAGTCTCCAAGCTTTTATCCCAAAACTTTCCTTTGTGATGCTTTGCTACCAAGGCTTTCTTTTGCATAGGTCACTGCAATTGAGTTTCTTTGGTTAATTTGCTCCTTTATATGCTCAATTCTAAACTTCCTTCTCTCATGATCTCTGTGATGTTATCTTTAAAGTTTATTGCTTGCAAACTTGTGCACTGTGTTGGCAGCTCCACTCACAAAATAATTACAGTACAGGTTTGGATAACTGCTGGGTCTTGTTCTTCGTATCTTTTTAGATGTTTTTTCAATGTTTTTAACAGATAAGGATTCGGCCCGCTTCAAAACATCACTATGGTGAACCTATACTCTTTAACCACATGTTTTTTGTCTGCCATATTTTTCAAGCACAGAAACCCCACACTGTCTCTATCCCTCTCATCTACTAAGATCTGATGGAATGCACTCTTGATATCAACAAAAATGGCAACAGGAAACATTCGGATCCTCAACAGAACATCATGCAGCATGGATAGCAACGATAGGCCCGTGTTCTTCCTTTTTGAACCTCTTTCTAGAAACATACCTACTTTTGAATCATATGAATGACTTGTTTTGTACACTCTTACCAAATTTTGTACACTCTTACCAAATCTTTTAAATTCAATTGCTTCATAACTCCTTATATATCTTTTGACACTGATTTATTATCCACCAACATGGAATGTATAATCAGCTTTTAATCCATTATTCTTGGCTGGATTTCATCATCAATAACCTCCAGTTCCGAAATATCCTTCAACTCCATGATAAAATCTTTCATAACCGCCATCATTAATTTACGATCTGCAATAGAATTCCTAACTGCTTCTTCAGTTCTGAGGCATTTTTCTGGCCTACCAATAACCAAACTATCCATTTTTGTTAATGATTCATCGCTTCCTGTACCAACCCCAGTTTCCTCGTCTTTAACTCCAGTAGATCATATTGCTTTCAGCACTCGACTTCTCAAAGTCATAACACTGACATCCAATGTCCCGTCGGAGGTGCCACTGTGTAGTAAAATATCCTAAACTGCAGTTTCGAAGATGATTTCACAATAGAAAAAGACTATAAGCATGAGTACTAAACCATGAATACAAAAATTGTGGTCTCTAACGAAAACGAGCCTATATCAAAATGATAACTCAGTACAATTGTCCGTACAAGGGGCTAAAATGATAATTCAGTACAATTGTTCGGGATTTTCTTTGCGCTCCTGAGTTGCGTGAAACACACTTTTCTTGCCTTCACACACTTGCTTCCATTTTTTATTTTTCCGTTGTGAAAATTGTTCAATCATTTTGTATTCTTATAGAAATACACCTACATAGTGTTTCAAATATTGCAATAGGTGTTCGTTTGGTGTGTGCTGGTTTTGAAAAATTGTGGCAAACAATGGAAAAACAATCATGTGAAACGCTCCATATTTTTGGAAAGCGTAATTAACATATTTAATTAACGATATTTTGGGATGCTCACGCAACAGAATTTGAAAATAATTACCTTTTGGGATTCCATATTTTTCCATAGCATTATAATTTTTGGTCGTATTTGTAGTAGACTTTAATACTATAAAATTTTAAGCCACCTCCCTTTGGAAAAAGTTCAAAATGATGCAATGCCGTGTTCTGAATATGTGCCGTATTGAAAATATTGCATGATTTTCAATAATTTAATTATAACGAATATTACGAAGAGAATGGAAAGTGAAAATTGGTTAAAGGAGAGCCCCGGGATCAAATTAACTTCCCTGAAACCAACAGTTTGAAACGTAGATAACATTTCTTTAACTATTTTTTGCAATATTTTGCACCTATTTCGAGTTATTAACCCTCATATCGACCGCCAACGCCCGTGTTTTTTTTTCAAAAAAGCAAATTGCCCGTGTGTGGCTTCAAATGTGACCACTGGTTTTGTCTTCGCACCTGTAGGAATTACAAAACCTGTAAGTTTCTAGGTCACCTTCGCTAAAAAATTCAGTAAATAAATAGTTTGAAGAAGAAAATTGGTAAGAATGTTAAGAAAGAAGAAATGTAAAATCTATCTGCCAAAGATCACAGCCATTAATTCTCAAACTTGGTATGAAAAATCTAATTTGTTGCGGAAAACCAGTTATCGTCAAATGCGTTATTGGACTTAACTTGTTGAAAAGCGAAGAGCCATGAGGAAAATGTCAACCCGAATTTACAACAAAGAGGCTTTTAGTAATTTGGACTTAGTTTCATATCTTCACGATATCATTTTTATTTTGACTCAAGAAGGAACGCAACAAGGTATACAAAATTGATTCATAGCAGACCAGAATTACTCCATTTCAATCGCAGATCGGGCGCAAACTTACAATTCACCTAGAAAGTAACCCACCAACTTAAACCAGGCACAAATTTGTGTTGCGGATAACAATCATTGCTCAAATTTTTGTTAAAATAAGTTGTTAAAAATGTTAATAAGATTTTTAAAAAGATCTTACAATTCTCAAAATTGCGACAAAGAAACTGTATTGTATATTATAAAGGTTGCTTTCATCTGTATACTTCTGAAATGAAGTTCTTTAGCCAAATATTGGAGTTTTCACCTTTCTTCTTTCTTCAAGACAATTAACCTTGCCATAGTAAGTGTTTTCAATAGAACATTCGATGTATTTGTATCCCTCCAATGTCTGTTAATTCAGTGTATTTGACTAGAAATCATCCCGTTTGTTCAACCACTGATCACAATTTAGAGAAGGAACAGAGACAACGATAGCCCTTCGTGCAAGAGCCCACATAAATATACCAACTAAACGATTAAATGTACGTTAGTCAATGCTTCTATTCAAGAAATGCCTTTCTGGCATTTGCATCCGCGAAATTATCAGTATCAAAATTATAATCAAGTTTCCTGCAATATCAGATTTTGTAGATATTGATGCAAAAATAATCTGTTTTGACCATTAGAGCGAGGGTTATTTTTTACACATTTCAACCTACTGAACGATATCACTGAACAATCTTATTTACTGTTCTTTTGAGGAGACGGGGGATAAACAATTCAATGATATGGACGTTGTGATTTAGAAATGAAAATAACCACCAGAGCTATTCTAGCAAGATAAATTTTTAAATTTCCCGGCGAACATTCCCTCGGACCCCCTAAATATATGTGCCTTTGGCACACGCGTAGATATGATATTTTGTATCGAAAGGGACGCATATTTTATTCTTACCCGGGGCCCATAAATCTTATCCGCGGCCCTGCTAGTATGTGATGGTTATCCGGAAAAAGCCATATGCGAAAGGCTAGAGACCTATCAAAAAATCTTTGAAGTAGAAATATCAATTTAACAGCGTTTGTTCATTCGCCCTGGATTGATTTGCATGGTTTACTGATAATTACATGCCACGTACCCCTGCCAACAGTTACAGCTGCAAGTAAACCAGTAGTGTTAATATATGACCAAGGGTCTCTTTTGATTTTAATGAGTCACTGGGATTGTGAATTCAGTTTGTGAATTTAAAATTGTAGTGACGTCATATTAATTTCTCGACCTGCTATCTCTTCGCTCGCAGCAGGGCTGCTGTTGGGGTTTCTGGAGTATCTTGAGCCATACTGCCAGAATAGAAGCATTTTATCAGCCATTTATTTGTACTTACAACACTTATTTCTAAGCTTAAATGTAAGACAACAATGCAATATATCCATTGTGCATTCATAAGCAAAGAGAATTATTGTTTCTCCTTCCATTTTTTTTAGTTATTTGACTAGCTTCTTAGTATACGTTCGCACTAAAATATTAACTACTTACAAAATTCTGACCCTGTTTCCTTAGAAGAATTTATACATTCTTTCCTTCGACTTAGCTGTACCTCGAACAATGCAAAAATTAGCTGTCTATCACTGGCAAACAATCCATTTTTGTCAATCTCCTTCGTCGGGAGGTTGAATAAGCTTAATCTAGGTATCGGTATAATCAGACATTAATTTCCAAATTAGGTTTTTAATGCCATTGAAGTTCAGCTTCAACTTGTTGAATTTTTATTGCAAATACTTAATTTTAATTGTCAGCGTTAAGGTTCATGCGCCCAATTCTCACAATTGCATTGAAAGTGCAACCCTTCTGATTTGAAGGTACCCTCAGTTTTTTTTAGCATAATTCAGTAATTAGTCAATAGATTTTGTCAAGCATAGTTTCAAATTTCAACTTGAAGTCCCTTCAAGAAGCAAAAGTCAAGATATTGAAACAATATTTCCGTTAAAGGAACTTTACAAATATGCAGCTGCATTAGTTTTTAGGAATTCCGATATGCTTGTAAAACTATATCCGTTCCCTGCTGTGAAATTTAGACACAATTTACATTGCAGGAATTACAGTATTCTTGGATAGAGGTACACAGTGTTTCGTGATTCCTAAAATATTTTAACAATAAAATAATAACATAATATAACAGTTATTATACAATATGTGCTCTTATTTCAGGACACATCAAACAAGATGTTCATTGTAGCCGACTTTGAAAAGACGGGGAAATCTGATTCGAAATCAAATTTTACAATTTACTTAAAGCCTTGTGTTTACAAGAGACGATGAAGTTTATTCTCCTGTTGAATTATAAAAGTATTTGCCACAAAAATAAATCTTGAATTTGCGTACTTTGTTTTTCGAAAAAGTAAATTTCTACAGATTTGTTTAATAATTATTATGTGAATATGATGGTTAATGTGATTCTCTTCTTAAAGTCCTTGCTGGTGTACAAGAAAAAAAATGGTGGGAAAGACTTGCAAAACAATTGAAGAGCAACAAAGGGAAAAATATTTCACCACCCAGCGCATTTGTTTACATTTTACAATAACAATTCTCAAACGACAATAGATTTTCCCTCTGACCATGTCCATGACTTCGAATCGCGGCGTAATATTGACAAGCTGTGTCAAAAATTCTAAAAGGGTATGCGGTGGTTGAACGTAAGCCAAATGCTTTGGGAATCCAAATATCTTTCATTGTTTGGGTTGATGGATTGATTCAGAATTAGGGATTTCGATGCCTGGTAGTTTTGATTCCCCATATCTTCGATTGGAATTCAACGGCAAAATCAAAGTTTAGGCAGATTGCTACAAAGTTTGAGAAAATTCCCTGCTTGAGAAATGTTTAAGTTTCACATTCTTTTAAGTTCGTTTGGTAAACACAATTGCGGATATTAATGCCAGTTTGAATGTTATGTTTCTGTAGATTGTGGGGGGTTGGTCACCAAACAATGTATCTTACCTATGTATTACTGGCCGTCTAATATGTGTCTACCTCATCTCATTTGCCCAACAAGAAAACAGAAATTTAAAATAAACGAATCCAAATCCAGCTGAATAGACCTTATGCGTAATTACGTCACACTCGACGCGGCGCGCAATGCAATCTGGGACTTGTGGTCACGCGTGGCTCTGTTTACTACCAGCTGTGTTGATTTCAGTACGCAAAGCTCAGATTAATCGATTGTTTACGCTGTCATTCGCCCTGAAAACATGGAAAATACGGATGAAATTAATGAAAATCATAGCTCTAGTTTTTTTCAAAACTCTTGCCCGGGCAACAGGCGTGAAGAAGAAAGTGAAGGTGGAGAAATCACGGCGCAAGATGACGATAGATCTGACGGTAGGCCGATGAACGAAAAAGAAGGCTTGATAAGAACACTCAAGTACCTGCCAAATATAACCAATATTATCATTGACAAACATTTGATTGAAGGATCAAGTACTCTACCAAAGACATCAACAGGACCAAAAGCGAATCGGAATAAAAAACACGGGTATCGACTGTAGAAAAAGGGGTACGTTCGCAGCATTTTCGTAAAGCCAAACGTGAAGGCCAAGTGTATGCTGTTCTTGGTTAAAGCTAAAGTGCATGCTTCTATGAAGAATGTCCACTTTCTTCGGTGTATGTTCACTTTCTTCAGTTGAATGGAGAAGTTATGGAAGCCAAATGTAACTGTAAAGCTGGACAAGGAGGTTGCTGTAAACATGTAGCTGCCCTCTTGTTTACTTTTTTGGACTATTGAAATATGGATGCAAAGGAAATACCATCTGATTTGACCTGCACTCAGGTCGCACAGAAGTGGCACGTTCCATCGTCTGCTAATATGACACTGACAAAGGCTGTCAAGTTCAGTGATGTTTTATTTGAAAAAGCAGAGAGGCTGGAAGGAAGAAAAATCGACCCATTGTAAGTGGGGAACGTAACTTCTGTGCCACACCACCATTTGCTGCCTACCATGTCAAAAGAGAGCAAATCAGAGGTCTTTCCAATGACCTCAGAAATGCTGGGAAAGCAGCTTTTTTCTGCAGTGCACTGGAGTCAAATGATTATGAGCCATGTGCACATTTTGAGACATCATGTACCAGAGAAGTCAACAAAGATGCAATTAGTGATGCCAGTGCTGCCAGTACAAATAAGCAAGACACCATCATCCAAGCATTATTCAAGAACATGACTAACTGGATTGATCCATGTCTCATTCTCAAGAATCAAGAGAAGCAGAAAATTATAGATCTTGTTGGGGTCTCAATAGAAGAAGCCACAAAAATTAGCTTAAAGACATTAGACCAAGCTGAAAACACCAGCTGGTACCAAGAGAGGTCAAAGAGGATAACATAATCCCTCTTTGGTAGAGTGATGAACAGAAGGCAGAGTGTGCATCCTGCTTCAATCATAAAGTCTGTGTTGGAGAAATCTTGCAGGAAACCCACCAACATGCCAGCACCTCTCAAATGGGGCATCGAAAACGAACAGGCGGCTATTGAAGAGTACAAAAAGCATCAAGATGTTACATCCTACGATATCCAAGCTTGTGGGCTTGTTGTGAATCAAAAATGACCATGGCTTGGTTGCAGCCCTGATGGAATTGTCCTGGAAAATGGGTCCACAGTCGGCTGCATTGAGGTCAAATGCCCATACACTAAGAGGAATATGACCATAAAAGAGGCTGCTGAAAATGACAGAAACTTTTTCTTGAAACTGAGTAATGGCAAATACAATTTGAAAACCAACCATGCGTATTATTTTCAATGTCAGGGAGTCATGAATATTTTGGAACTCCCCTGGATTGACTTTAT
>JAYJMH010052136.1:0-13436 GCA_036873815.1 Phacellophora camtschatica | reverse complement strand
AGTGCATAATTTATTATTGCCCCCACCCCCTCTATATGTGAACAAGGAAGGTTGAATGGTGTTGCTTGGTTACGTTTTGATGTAATTTTTCAAAAATTATTGATTTTGATTTTCAGCAAAATTCTGCAGCTAGAGGAAGAGTACATCAAAAAATCATGTTCAGATATTATTTTACACAAACCTGATCTCGTGTTTACTGAAAAAGGTGTTTCAGGTAAGAATTAGATTTTCAGGCAAATGATTTAATTTACAGCATTATTTATTTTCGAGAAGTACCAGTCGTTTGGCATGGGGTGGCAGTAGAGAAAGTGAAAAAATGCGTAAATGAAAAGCAAATAACTACGAAAAGACCAGAAGACGCAACGCTTAGTGCTAGCAACCACGTATGTAAAATTTATAGGTCTATCCATGTGCGAAAAATCTTGAGTTTCAGCAAAAGTATATTTTCATCGCGAAGAAAAAACGAGAGTGTTGTTTTCTCCACTACTAGACCCTCCCTCAGCCGTGAGCAGAAAATGAAAGCATGAAATAGTGCCCTCTGATTGATTCTTTTTGCGAAATTACGTCATATGTAAACAAATCATTTGATTGGCTAATACAAAATCCGCCCTTGTTACTGGGATCAATATTCTTCTTTATCCCCATATCATTTGTTAAAACCTGTTGTATGTTCTCCCCAATCTCTGTGACAACAATAAAGACTACATGTGCATGCGCTATGCCCATTGACCGCTCTAAAGCTATGAATATACCATCCAAAATTATGTACGATTTTGAATTACAATGCATCTTCTTGTTGAATTTCTTTCCCAAATGCCAAAAATTTCAAATTCTCCCCCATGTAAGTTACTAAATTGCGATACCAAATTGTTTAACACTACAAGAAATATTAATTTTTATTTACATAGGAGCGCAGTAATTTACATAGGAGCGCAGTAAACAAACTTAATTTTGATGATATTGCCAAATTTTATGCATTTTTGTGTTCCATGGCAGATTATTTTTTCGTAAAAACTATACACATGAACATTAGAAAATTTCGTAGCCGTTCACTTGATTTGTTAATATTTTTAAAGAGCCAACACGTCACGTGTGATAAAATGATGGCAACCTTATCTTGTTGAATTTATGTTTGTTGGTTCTGTTAAGATTTAATGTGTTTCATGAATCAATACTTCATCTGAAGCAATATATATTACAATATAATATATATGTATGTATGCATATATGTACCTACATGTGTGTTATATATGTATGTATGTATATATGTACCAACATGTATGTATGTACAAAGCAGTATGTACAAAGCAATACTTTACCTTGTGCAATATATATTTATATATGTATGTATATATGTATATATTTATATATGTATGTATATATGTATATATTTATATATGTATGTATATGTATAAAGATTTCTTTTTTTTTAGACTTGGCTCAACATTACCTTGCCAAGGCAAATATTTCAGTCATTAGGCGGATCAAGAAAACTGACAACAACAGGCTTGCAAGGTAAATGATGTACGAAATATTCGTGTTTTACCATTTTAACGAAGATACCCTTTGTAACAGATTTAAGTGAGTTGGTGGATGGGATTTTATGAATTTTGCGAATACGAATTCTTTCATTTGATGGTTCTGGCTTATTGCCTTGGCGTTTATGCTGCTTGCAACTTTATCAATTTTTAATCAGAATTTAAATTGCTTTTGTGTTTGTTTTTTTTTTTAATTGTTAAAACGTGCGAAAAAGAATTTTAGAATTTGAATTTTAGTGAAATTTTAGTATAATAAAACCATAAATATTTATTAATTTTTGTTGTTTTTAGAGCAATCGGTGCAACAATAGTCAATCGTACAGAAGAGATCAAAGAAGAAGACATAGGATTAGGATGTGGCTTGTTTGAAATTCAAAAAATTGGAGACGAGTAAGTTTACTTTAGGCCTAGAACACACAGCAATTTATTATTGCCTGTGAGTAAGATCTTTAGCTGTTGCTGAATATATTTGTTGGCTTCACGCACAATTTAATATTTAGTTTCTTGATTATGGTGTTTTGTTCTGTCATAAATTAACAACATATGCATATTCATGTTTAGAGCGTCTTGTTTTAGTTTTTCTTGAATCTTGTATTTGTTAGTTGAAATGGTCACAGGCGGGGAAGATTCATAATGTTTACAACCCATGGTTTCGCTGTTGTAGTTTTTGAACGTGTTGTTTGATAACTTTTTATGATGATCATAGCACTATGTGATGAAAAAATATTTCTTTTTGTTTCGTGTCGTGCAATAAGAAGTAAATAAATAACTTACGTAAAATATTTCCTCTTTTTAACGAACGGTAGTTAGCACATCGTTTCGAGCGTAGCCCGTTATCATGTCAAGATTTGGAAGGTATATTTAAGTCACGTCTTTGAAGGTAGTTTCAGTTCAGTAGTGTTTAGCCTTTATATCGTTCTTTTAACACTTGTTAATTTCGTCCATATCTTTAATTGTTTTTGAATTTTATGGTATCGTTTTATTTATTGTTTTCGTTTTAGATATTTCACTTTCATCACGAAATGCAAAAACCCAAAGGCATGCTCAATTCTCCTCAGAGGTGCAAGTAAAGACATCCTTCACGAGGTACTGTACATTGTTTTATTTAAGATATTTGTAGATATTTTCCATTTATTATTTATTCCATTTAAGCAATCGTATTCTTTCATTTTAGTGTTCAGCTATTTTGTAACTTTCAATTAAGAATATGTTTGGGAAATGTTATTTAATTTCTCTGCTACGTTTTAAACTCGTTCTTTAACAACTGACTTCAATACTAGCATTACACTCTCTTTATTAGCCCAGATGACATGACATTTTTTTAACTCTTGATGAGGCATGTCTGAGTTTGACTATACGTTTGCAGATATTTTGAGCAAAGCGTTCTCCACTCCAAGGCTATTTATATAAGTTTTTTGCAGCCACTTCACTTTTTTGCAGCCTAAAAATCTTACATTGTTGCAAAGTGACTAAATTTGTGCAAATTTTATTGCCATTTATAGATTTATGTTTGCACCACAAATCCCATCACAGCAGAGGATTTGATCATACAACTTTGAACATTGAGTTTGAAATGCCTTATCTTGTTATTTCTATACTGATTTTACAGAAAAATAATAAATTAAAGTATTGTTGGTATTTTTTTTAACGTTGGAGGTATGCCATCATGATGCATCATGGCAACTAGATTTTGATTATGCAGTATATTCCCGATAATTTAAACCTTCAAGGGGAATGCAAAATTAGTCCGCATAGCGAAAGTTTTACTTATCCGAGGGAAATAACACATATTTAAAATCCAAGGGAATGAAAAACCGCTTCACTTGATAAAAGTTTCAGTTGTCCAGAGTTCCCCTTATTCTTTATTATGTAAATTATTTCGTCGTACAATACGCGAAGCATAAAGCTAACTAACATAAGCCTTGGGAGTCGTGGTGTTTGGCCATGGGGACGAAGTTCGTGCTGAGGGTTTTAGGCAGCCAAGCAAAGAGTATCTTCAGCTTTGTGCAATATATCCTGCCAAATGTTTCATATGTTATCTATGCTGTCATTTGCGAAAGTTAGGCTTTGTCTGTGCGATGATATTCATTTCTGTTAATTGTAAAGAAATTACTTTCAGAATGTTAGATTAGTTTTGAGATCAAATTTCAAATTGGAACATACATACATACATACATGCATACATGAGATGAGAGCTCAAAATGTTTTTATTTGATTGTTGAGTGTCAAAAATGGGGTGGTGTGTATAGATTATGGCTTAAAAAGGAGGGGTGCTTAATGGAACGTTTGTGATATTTCGTTTTTCTGAACTCAATGATCTCCGCATGCAGGAGATTTGAAAATAGAAGAGCACGCTTAAACATTGGCAAAAATTATATGGTCTTATTCATTTTCAAAAGAAATTCTAGGTTTTATCTACACGTTTTTCCCTGACTTGCCCATGACTCGTGAACTGAGTCTTCAATCTTATTTGAGCTGGCAGAAATATGTTTTTCCAGACTTGTTTGTCAGCATTATTTCATTTTTCTTCTTCTGGTGACAGAGTACAACGCTTGCTCTACCTCAAGGTTAACACAGAGTTGGAATAACAGCAAGTCTTAAAAATACATCGGCCTGGTGCATCCATTATTGAAAGCCTTCCTTCCTTTTATGTTAGCTTCAGACACTTCCAAAATTAATGTCTAGACATTGGCTGTCAAACAAGAAACGTAGGTTGTCAATCGAAGTATGGTTTCTAAAAATCAGACATTTGTTGAACTGAATTGTTAGACCCATTACATGTCGCTTTGCCTTTGTCAGAATCCTTTCGAATCTAAACTCCTTTCCAGACACTATCATGGTTTTTATTTTGTATTTTGTATTTTTCAATTCAAATTTTTGGTGTTCATGGGGGTTAATAGGGGTCAATAGAGGTTACCCTTCTCGGAGTTAAGTGGGGTTTGAATTAAATAAAGCTCCAATAAAAGATGTGGCGTACAGGGTAGTATCTCATCATCGATTACAAAACATTTTGTCAAAATTTAATGCATACATATTTTTTTATAGGCCAATATTTCAAAAGGGTGTTTAGTGAGAGGGGACTTAAATAGAAAGTTCTTGGATGGGGCTTTTACAGCATGTGATGCCAATTCTAACGTGCGGAGAATGTGGGAGTTCCAATTTAAAATACTTAAATAACGTGCAACGAAACAAATGCTTTTCTTAATCTTATAAGCTTAACGATACCCGGTTATCTGGGTTATCTCCGTTTTTGAAGTGTAGCTCAAAATCCGAAGGGCAAACGTAGAGTTTGGGATATCATCCACTTATCTGTGATCAAGTTGACTTGTCCAAAGCTGGAAATTAAAATTGGCTTCATTCCTTAGCTTTAAAGTTAATTTGAAGCAACACGATTCATTTCCAGTCAACATTTCAACATTAAAACAACCTAGTTGCTCCGTTCAGGTAATTTGTTGCATATCATCTTTACTTCTTGTAAACTGGACTCTAGTAATTAACATATGAAAATAACAGTATGTAAATAGTACTTTTTGTTATTGCACTTGCCTGAAAGTTTGTTTTATGACAAAACTGTCGAAGAAGAAAAAAAGAATCATTTTCACACATTCGTACATTGTCTCATCACCTCATTTATCTCCACACATTATTTGTGTCTGATCATTGGTCTGTTTCCACAGATTAAGAAACAGACTAGATTTTGGTGATGTAATGTCTAATTCTTTGCAAATATGATATTCGACAATGGCCGATGGTCATTTTTTTGTTTTGTAATCCAGGAAACATGACACGTGGACTTGCAAATGTACGTCAGAATTGCGAGAATTCAGTTTCGTTTAATTCATAATGATCCGTTTTTGCAGGGTTTTGTCGTTTTGGAGGAGATCGCCAACCACCAATGAACCAATGAACCGTGTTATCTGTTGTTTTTTTTTTACCAGATAACTCTTTCGAATTTGTAATCAAGATTTTTACTGAGAGAAATTTAATCTTGTATTTTGCGAAACTTTATTTTGGCTGGCCAATGAACGAATGTTATGTCTATATAGTTTCTTCAGTAAATGCCCGAGGTGCTTAAATTTGTTCTTGAGTATGGGATTTTTATTGAAGGAAGCTTTTATCAGATGTGGTCACGCATATCTAAACTGGTTTGCCTAATTTTTTGGAAAAAATGTGCTTAAAAATGTTCTTCCATTTTGTGAAGTGGCCAAAATTTATAGGTCTTATTTAGCGAACGATGGCTCTTTTTTGCATTGACCAAATCAAGATCACCCTGGTATTTCAAAATTTTTACAAGTTCATTTACTCAAATGGTGAATTCAGCCAATTAATTCTCCAATGTGACCATCGTAAATTCTGTAATGTGACCATCGTAAATTCTAATATATGTGACCATCGTAAATTATTCAATATGACCATCGTAATTTCTCCAATATGACCATCGTAAATTCTCCAATGCGACCATCGTAAATTCTCTAATGTGACCATCGTAAATTCTCCAATCCTACTAAACTAAAAATGTTTTTAGTTACACTTACAGTTTATTTTACCAATACATTCATCTTAATCATTTTTTATTTAACAGTTTGTAAAAATTACTTTACTAGTTAGCAACCGTTCAATCACCCTGTATGCTATATAATATATTTATTTTCTCATTTTATACAGGTTGATCGCAATCTGAACGATGCATTAAATGTTGCAAGAAATGTCTTTATGGACCCTAATCTTGTGCCTGGCGGTGGAGCTGCTGAAATGGCTCTTTCACATGTAAGTACGAAAACGTTGCATCATAACAGTTTTTAATGTTTAGGACTGCTGTATATAATTTTGGTCACCAGAAGCCATTTACATCATACAGAATAACGATATTGTAACAGTGACAATATATCTCTAAATTTCTGAGTGAGGTATTACCAGAAAGGTTATGTATAACCCGTGTCCCCTGCTGGAAACAAGTCATCTCGAGACTTTCGCGGGCTAGGAACGTTAAATACGATAACTCACTAACTCACTCAGAGCAACACCAGGTGTCCCAAGCAAGTAGTAAGACGTTTGCCTGTTTATTACACCAAGAAAATCCGTGCGGATTACTATATATGAAATATCACTATGCGGCATGCTGCCTAAGGATTAAATTAAGCCAGATAATTTATTTGAAAAATATTCGGGTAATTGATTCAAAAGTTATATTAAAGTTATATAAAAGTTATAAGCGATTCTGTTGAAAGGTTGTTTAAAAATATATTTAGAAATCAAGAAGAAACGTTGACCAAGCCTAGGTGCTCGTGTGTTATTATAAAGGGAAAAGTTTGCCAAGCGCTAGATGTTTAAGTTTGTTAAATAGGATGTTCTCCTTGACTGCACCGCATGCTTTGAAATTGCATCGAAACTAAAAGGTCGACAAAGTGTGGTTAAAACTAAAACTAAATAAATTATTTCCTATAAAAATTTTTATTTCTTTTTTCTAAATAGATTTTCTGGTCTAATTTTCTCCTTTTGCAACAAGTTGTATCTCATTTATGCCAGTGCGCACGGTTTTTGTTCGCTCGATAAATCGGCAAATGTCTTACCATTTGTTTGGACACCCAAGTTCATAGTATCACAATCGTCGTAGTTATTCAAGGCTTCGACTCATCAACGTAAGCTTTCTCTACTTGAATTTTCTGCCTCATAATCATAATTCAAACTTGAAGCAATTTGCAAATCCGAACTTAAATAATAGAACTCTTCAAGCCTCGTTTCAACGATATCCAAAAAGCTTGGAATTTCAAGTCCAGAATTTGTGTTCTGATATTACCAATCGAGTCCAAAGTCCAAAGTCATTGCCACTTTAGTTTTGTTAACTTTTCGTTACTTTTATTCTTCCTTTCTTTATTCTTTGCGTTAGAAATTTTCTTGCTTATTAGAAATTTAATACTTGCTTTCCTTAAATTTCTGCGAATGGCATTTTATATTTATTTATTTTAGGGAATCTGTTATTTGCTTTCAAACGTTTTTCTCTAAAATCAATTTCAAACCTGTTGTCTTTAATCTCTTGACATTTAATGAATTTCGCTGACTGAAACTATTGGCATTTTGATTTTAATTCGTTCGCACAATTTCTACAATGTGTTTTCGTAATTTAGATCTCTTTTCAAACTGGAAAGGCAAGAATGGATGATTTTTGTTTTGTTTTATTTTATCTTTCGATTATTTATCACACGATTGTTTTGTTTTGCTGTTTTCTGACTCACGTGCAAAAATGTTTGTCAAAGGCATTTACATATGTTAAAATGTCTGTCATCAGTTTGATGTCTGCCAGCTGTTAACCAATCAGATCTGATTCATTTAATAAGGAATCAATCAGATCATAAAGAGACAAAGCATAATGCATCATAGTCTGGAATTGCTTTCTGTTATCTAAGATAGCTTTCTCTCTGTGTATTCCTTTAAACACCCAGATTCTTAATGAAAAGCAAATGGTGCGTCATTTGGGCATTACATTCTTGTTAAACTCCATACATTTTGTAATAGACTTAACCTTTCAAACGTTGATTTGCTGTTGTTTTCACCACAGAATCCATTTTTTGGAACATTGACATAGCTCATGTGACTCCACCTTCATAAAACAATCAAAAACTTTACCTGGAATTTACCACTGAACTCATAACACTTTAAAACACCATAATTTCTGTGTCATATTTGCTATTATATTTGTTATGCTAATTGTCACACCTATTAGTCTTTTTACTTCTATGTTTATGTAGTCTACGGTTATGTAAGAGAGCTTTTCCTAGTTCAGACTTGGAAAATACTTTATGACTTATGTGTTCCATAAAATTGTTCGCTTTTACAACATGAAAAGTTGATTTTGGTCCTTGCACTACGTAGCCTACGCGTACGCAGCTGTTGCACAATTTAGTTGTGTGGATGAGAATCTATATCCATTGTCAAAATATGGAATATTTCAGTAATTTGTTACAATTAATGAAATTTGGAGTATTTTAGCCACCTTGTTTTAAGGCTTACTATTCATTGTCATCATCATTATCATTCATCAACATCATCATTTATCAACATCATTATCATTCATCCTTATCACTCATCAACATCGTTCTTATCATTCATCACCCATCAGCATCATCATTATTATTCAGCCTTATCACTCGTCAGCATCATTACTCGTCAACATCATCACTATCATTCAGCACTCATCAACATCAGCACTCAACAACATCAACATCATCACTCATCAACATCATCATTATCATTCATCCTTATCACGCGTCATCATTATCACTCGTCATTCATCATCAACATCATCTTCGTGGTTGTTGTCGTTGTCGTTGTCGTTGTCGTTGTCGTCATGATGTTGCTTTAACGCAATATTTCGTAAATATAACTAAAATATAATGGCACAAACTACACCAATCTAGAATCACGAAACAATGAAATAAAATATTTGTGCTTACACATGCTACTCCAACGCTGGAGTTTTGACAAACTGAGTTCCACGCAAGAGCAGTGAAAATAAATGTAAGTAGGGTCTACGAGGCTAAAATGGGTATAAAATGAATAAAAAACAGTTACGTGAAGAGATATGATTGGTGGATGTAAATATTGATAAGGCTGCGCGGTGGTTGTGTGTGAGTTGTGATGAAATATGGTGGTGATCATGTGACGGTGATATGATGTATGAATAAAATGATAACAATAATAATTATATTGGTGATAGTGGTGTAGTAATAATGTAATATGGGTATGACAATAACAATTATATAACAATAGCAATAACAATAATATAACAATAGCAATGATGATGATGTAACAATAGCAATGATGATGATGGTAAATGGTAATAGTGGTGTAGTGATAATGTGATTTGGGTTATGACAATAACAATATGATAATAAAATAAATTGAGTATGCTTGAGGTAAAATTAGTATGCTGGGGGGGGGGGGGAGAAGTAATGAAAATGATTTAAGATAGCACGTCGTGGACTTGAAAATCAACATCCACAATATCTAAATGGGTGGTTCCAATGGTTGTAGTTCAACAACATTGGTAAATCAGGCTTTTTATGGCAATTGCTGATTTTACCCCCGTATCTAACAAATTAATTATAGCAGTAACAAGGGTATTATGAGTCCATTTTGATTCTCCGACAACACTTTATACGTTTCGTGCATCTTGTATAAAAATATCGTTGTTTTGATGTTCGATGTATTCTCCATTATACCAAGAGTTGCATGTATCAATCCAGTGTCGCTTGCATACTGCGGCACATCTATTCAACTAGCACATTTTGTTCTCTTTCGCACACACCTTTAAACAGCAAAGCACAATGATCGAATCTATAGGCCCTTTGATGGATTTTCTTTTCTGGATTTTTACTCACGTTTGTAAAATTTTGACCTCGCAATCCAACCTCGCATGCAGTACATAGCTCAGTACTAGGGTATACTCGAGCCCCCTCGACCCCCCTCGACCCTCCTCGACCATTTTCATTTTACAGACTTAGAATTCTCACAGGAAAATTCTTCATTCTTATTTAGCAATAGTAAACAGAAATTATGCTTTTGGAGTTGTAATTACGCGTAATAAAGATAATTAATTATCTTTATTTCACGCGACTGAGATAACAATAGTCTCCGCGATTAATTTCGCTTTCCCCACGATTGATAGAAGTAACTGGTTGCAAAGTTAATTTTTTTATTGTTTCAAACCCTTACATTAGTTTTCAGACCAGTTCATAAAGATTTCTTAACTTATAGTATTAATTTGATAAAGAAAGTTAATTTAATTTAAATAAAAACCTGAGATGAATCTTAGAAGAACTTATTGATAATGCATTTGTGTTAATTATTATGCATTTGATAATGGGTTAATTTTTTCTTGGGAAACATATTAATTAAATTGCCTCTGTTATGTTATTCGACCTTTTGTTGTGATCTGAAGTCTCAAAATTATGTTTTATGCGACCTTTCTTGGGCGAGATTCTGTCTGCATAATTCGATTCCTTGACCTGGCGAGACAGCTTTTGTGTTTAACTAGGTGGATAACCACATTTGATATGTAAGATGACAACGCGTGAAAATAAACAATTTTTTGCTTCATTTATTGCTTCATTGTAATGAAAGTCTTTTGCAAAATCGAACAGAGTTTGATAGATTTCAGAATTTGACATTGATAGGCTGACTTCAGACGTTGCGCTTGTGATGAATGAACTTGATTTATATCAAATAAATTCTTGCTAGATCTATCGTTTGAAGCTACGCATCGCGTTTGAGTCAACTAGACTCAAGTTTATTATGATGCTCTGTCGAATAATTTCGCAACTAATTAAATCTAAATTTAAAGGTTTGAATCGAAAACGAATTTTTTTTATCAGCTCAGCTTAAATAAAATAAATAAATAAAAACTGTAGGGCAAGAGCAAAAGAGGTGTCCGTTGTATGGAAGTGTCCGTTGTATGGAGGTGTCCGTTAATAGAGCTTTCACTGTATGGTTCTTTTCTTCTTTTATATGCTGCGTACAAAATGAGCAGAAACTCCATGTTTCGTTGTATGCAACTTCAAAATGGCTGATGGTAAAATTCTTTTGGTCAAAATTGGAAAATGGCAGATTGACCTAGCATTTGCTGAACAGGTGTACGATCCCGCCGTCTTTTTTAGTCTTTTAGCTTTTGTTAGCAATTGCTAGGTCACGGTTAATATTAAAACAAAGGTGACCCAGCACAGAAGGTCATGCGATCTATGTCGCTCAATTCTCATTGGTTTTTTCTTCGTTTTATTTCCACAAGATTATCAATTGAATCTTATGGTGTTAGTTTTATTTCATTAACTTTACTGTTCCTTGAAATAAGCGCTGTTTTAAAAAAACACTTCCATCATCCTTCCTTTTCCAACATCGAACTTTTCTCTACGCAGTTTCGGGCCCTCTCCATTTTGTACTTTTAGCATTTTTTTGGCTAGCCTTTCGAACAAAACCTTTACTGCATTGGTACATTCCTAAACATTTCTAAAAATGTTTTCCACTACTTGGTATACAGTAAACTCGTGTGTTTAGGAGCCAAGGCATGCTCAATTTGTCTTGCTTAAATAAATAACTAAATACACCCTAACAACAACTGAATACACTGAATACATATCTTCTTAACCCTATTTTACACGGGGTCCGGACAGGTACAGAATATCACGCCCCCTAGCTTCTGGAGATCCTTCCTATCTAGCGTCAAATCTGTATAAGATGCAAAGTTGAAACTCGCAGCACTGAAAGCCCCATTTTTGATTACCCTAATTAAATGATTTTAATTATAACATTATCATCAGCGTTAACAATAAGGACTAAATAGCAACCACATGTTCACAAAAAAGAATATTTTGTTTCCCCAAAAAGTGCCCTATTTTGGTTAAGTTTAAATTCCAAGTCCTAATTTCTTTCATAAACATAAACACGTGATGGATTATAAATAAGTACCTCTGTATGAACATTTTAGTGAAATTTGGTTATAATTCCTCTATAGTAACTCTTTAATTTATATTATTATAAATATATTATAATGGAACAAAGTTGTGAAAAATAGTGTACCTTTATATATATATTGATTTTATTCTCTTGTTTGATACTTTATACATGCTTTGTCAATTTTAACTCTACATTATTGCTATGTTTTCATGGAAAACCTATTAATTTTTATAATTCATTGTATGAAATATGACGTGAAGTAATCGAAATGTATGACGTCATTTATTATCTTTTTTGCTGACGTAACAAAAAATTATGTGTGGTACAACAAAAGATAGAGAATCGAAAACTAAATTCAACCATGCCAAAATAAGTTTTTCTTTTAAACATACGCTTATTTACTAAATTCCTATGTGACTGGCTTCCAAATATGGCATTGTGTGGTCACGAGAAAGTCAAATTTTGGAGAGAAAAATCTGAAATTTTACGAGAAATTAAATTTAAGAAAAGTCAAAAGGTTTTGGCCCCTTGTCTATTATCAAAAAAGTACAGTTCAGAAAAAACCAACAGGGGGCTCCAGAAACCACACCGTGTAAAATAGGGTCAAAAGGTATGATGAAAAATAATCATATTATTTCAGGATGTGGGTTCCTTTAAAGGTAAGTTCTTATATGCGGTTTTTGCTTCATATATTACAATTTTGGAGATCTCGCCTACATGCCTGTGTTTGTTAGTATTTGTAAACAAAATTTGCTTTCCATTGCTTTTTAGGCCCTAGAAGAAAAAGCAAAGTCAATATCTGGTGTGATGCAATGGCCTTACTTGGAAGTTGCTAAATCATTGGAAGTTATTCCTCGCACTCTTATCCAGAACTGCGGAGGAAATACCATTAGGACACTCACAGCATTGAGGGTAAGCAGGAGCAGTTATTTTACACAATTTTTATTCATTTTTTCTTCTTCTCGTTGAGAAAAACTGGTCTTTTCCTACATGCTCAGCATTGTTTTCCATGAGGAACTTAACCCTCGGGTTGGTACCATGGTTTCTAAAATCTGATTAAGTTTTACTACCAAAAGTTTCTTCAAAGCTTTATCTGCACCAAACGCATCAATGGCATGCTAAAGGACTTTAAAGTACCGTTTCTTTATAAATTTCTTGATTTTACCTACCACTCATAAAAAGTTACATACTAACAATTTCTTATTAATGTTGCTTTCCTTTTAAGTTACTCTTGATCCTGAAATACAGTCATAGTCATTCTCGGATGAAGACCTATTTTATTGTTGACTACTTAGAGTTCTTTATCTTGTTTTAGTATCGTATTTTGCTTTTTATTACTAAAGTTTATTGAGAAAATTTACTGATTGATTCGACTGATCACTTTTGTATCGGATCAAAACGTTGCGGATCACCCTTCCGTTTACACGGTGATGGATCAAAAGTGTATCGGAT
>JAYJMH010052125.1:0-13436 GCA_036873815.1 Phacellophora camtschatica | reverse complement strand
TCACGAGCAATGGAAGAAAGTTCCAGCAAGATTGGTACGTGAAGGACTGCAAGTTGATTTTAATTTTAAAGGACGTTAAAAATTTTTTGGAAACTTGGATGTTTGCACCCATGGTCATTTCAAACAGTGTAAAAGGGCTTTCCCGTGGTCCCTAAAAAATTTTCCCATACAATTTAATTCCCTGTTCTTTTCTTTCATTATGATTATTCTGTAAGAGTTATATGTATTGTATTATTGTATTAATTCGCATTTTTCTGTATGTTTTTAGTTTCAAATTGTATGTGAGAATTTTGAATAAATATAAACTGAAACTGAAAACTTTGTCAGAAAAGTTCTGAAATATTTATTGTTTGGTAATTTGAGCTACAACTTTCAGCAAAGTGGAGAGGAGATCTGGTTTGGATTCAGGTGGATTCAAAGAAGAGTACAGCTCTTTCATTTTGAATTATCCAAGCCCAAAAGAAACAGGAATATCAGATACGTCTGGGAAGCTTCGCTATGAGGGAAATCCAGACATCTTCAGTTAATTTAATCTATCAATAGAGTCTTCCAACAGGTTGCAAACGTGCATTCTCAAGGTTAAAGTGGGGTAACAGTATTAAAAAATAGGCCCCACTGTGCCCCTGTTGGCAAGACTCGACTCACAAGGATCGAACAAAATTTAAAATATCTCTAATAAATGAAAAAACTAAAACAAATTATTTGGATTGCCATACTAAGTTCTAACTTTGTAACTGCTCCAAAATGAAAACTCCTAACTCCTAACTTTGTAACTGCTGAATTTCTTTTTAAACGTCAACCAAACTTTTTGTAATTCAAAGTTAGTAAAAGGAGCTCCTTTGTGACAATCGATATCTGTCTAAATTTTAAATTACAAATAAAATAATCCTTGCTTCCTTGTGAGGTTACAGGCCCCCTTTCAGTTAATCTGGCCCATGTATGATTTTTTATCTCTCCATATTATTTCTTCAATTGCTTCTATTTTTCAGTGGTGAGTGAATAAAAATGAATTTTCAAAATTCTGTGGCTGAGATTAAAGCTTAATTTAATAAACTGTGGCAAAAAATTATCACTCCTGAAACAACAGGGGGTCCTGGGGTCCAGACCCCTGCCCTTTCTCCAAATTTTGCCTGGAGGAATTTTTGTTACGATTTTAGAGATAATGCAGACGGCCATGCTATCATCTTAACAAAAAACGGCAGGAACCCCCCTCCCTTTCAAAATTTTATTGCACCCCTGAGCAAGAAATTAAAAACCACAACAAAAAACTAAAAGAAAATTGTTATAGTTTACATATTTTCCTCAATAGGTTGTGATATAGCTTGAATAAATCATTGGGGGCTGCATTTTTCATCAAACAATGAGAACATATGGTAATTAAAATTAAATTTTTCATTATTTGAATTGTTCAAAAAATAGTTCATCATATTGGAATAGAGATTTTGTATAGACATTTAGATGTCCAAGTAGATATTCATTATTTGTGTAGACAATCATACATCCGCATAGACATTGAGACATTCAAATAAGGACAAATATTTATTAACAATTTGAAACATTCTCACAATTTGAAACATTTGGTACCTTCAAATTCATCAAAGTCTCTGACAAAGCATTTTTGAAAAATAATAATGTTTCAAATTGTTATTTAATATTTGTGTAAACAAATGTATATTTCAAGACAATGAACCCTGAAATGAAAAAATGAAATGAAGTGAGACTGGAATACTCCACCAAACAAATACGTAACTCAAAATTTGTTAAGCTTTTCTTGGAAAACTGTTTCTCTCGGAAAAGCCTTGGTTTGGAGCTTTTTTTTACTCATTTATTATCTGCTATAGTAAAGTATTCCAAAAAAAAATTGCCCCAGTTTTTGTCCCACGCTCACGCCAAAATGTGAGCTTTCATTGTAAATTTCTTTTTTGTAGATTCATTTTCCAACAAAACACAACAGCAAAAATAACAAACAAGGAAGGAGGATATACTCCAAACCATAACACACGCAGACAGGTTTTTCTGCTGTTCATCAGTTCATATGATATACTTACAGTGCTGGGACTAAAAAATAGAATAGCAATTTCAGGATCATCCCATTCACTTTTTAACGCATCTCGATCGTAAACAAAAAATATCTGATCATCTTGATCTGGTCGCACACTTCGCACACTGCCTCTTCCACTTGTGCTTCTTCCCTCCATTTGATTTCAGGCCTAATTCAATTTGAAAAATGTGAAAATGACGATACTGATCACATGGAATGGTCACCTGACCAACATACCGCAGATAAAGCAGAACGAGGAACCTCGTGAGTCAGCTCACAGGAGAAATGCTAAAGTTCAAATTGTTATCCTGACCTTGGTAAATATTTTGTAACTATTGCTTCCAATGTTGTGAAATCTGCTGAAACAATGAAGGGCACAAGGAAGAACATGTTTGTATATTTGCTGGACAAAACATTGAGCAATATCATGTCACAATAATCATGACGTTTCAAAAATCGAATAAAAAACATACGATCATTTAACAGCACTTCTGACTTGTGCAAAACTTATATTCAAAACCTTGGCTACATTTAATTCAAACATCAGTTATACTACTATATCCTTTCCACTTATTTAAGCTATTTTCTTTATACTTTATGTATGTATATGCTAGTTGGTATGAATTAGCTACAATATTATTGTAATATAGATACTATACTATTTCCAACTGTAAAGAAAAAATATATTTAAAAAAATGTATTATGGTGCCATGTCATTCAAGGATTTCAAAACCATAGTTTTCGATTCAATACTTACGAGTTCTTATACGGTCTTCCATCCCAACCTTTTAATGAGTTGCTGTTTTTAATAATTTGAGCAGCACGGTTTTGTAGTTTTTGTAGCTGGTATATTTTAGTTGAACCAGCGCATCCCCAAACAGAACAACAATAGCGGAAATGCGGCTCAACAATTCCTGTTTAAAGGCTATTTAATGTCTTATGGGGCGGAAAAGACCTGGCATATTTTCTAAATCCAACTGCTCTTGAAAACTTGGTGGAGACGACCTTGATTTGCTCACCCCAATCCAGAGAATTGTCGCTCTGGACACCCTGATACTTTGCTTTTCGGACTATATCTAGCTCATTATGTTCAGGTCTAGGTCTTCTTTTAAATTTTTGAGACTCTTATGCTTATTTTTTGTGAAAATGAACATGGAATGGGTTTTGTAGACATTTAGTGAAAACATATTTCCTTTTAGCCAAGAGTCCAGTCACATTAAATCATTGTTAATCGTCGCGTTTAACTGCGACATATCCCTAGATTGGTGGCACATACTAGTGTCATCAGCATACATTGATATAGTACAATCTTTGACAGCATGCGGGAGGTAATTGATGTAGATAAGAGAAAGTAATGGTCCTAAGCAAGAGCCTTGTGGTTCACCCTTTTTTCTTTTTCATTGTAGTGCGCTTGTGCAGACGAAAAGAATGGGATAGCATCGCACAATACCATTGACGTCAATAATCTTCCCCGTTTCAAATCAGACAACGCAACTTAAAATCATTCAAATTATTTTCACTTTCAATTTTCAATTTGATTCAAATTGATCTTCAAATTGATCAGCACTCCAGAATCGTTCGAGTCCATGAAACATTTCTCATTCTGCCTTTTAATAAATCTATGGCTGGATTGCTGGTAGGCAATAAAAACATCCATTGCTTAAAACTTTACGAAAATTATTATTTTAGGTCTTTCAGCTGCAAAATAAAATGTTAATCAATAAAATCGAACTGACATATATAAAAAAAACAGCGAATCAAACGCGTTTACTTTTTTCTGGCGCACTTGGTATATTGTTTCATATTAATGTAATGTTATTCTATAAGCTTGAAAATAAATTTACAAGTGTTGGGCCTTCCTTCTTAATAAATATATGTCTCATAATTTATGAATTATCTTAAAAAATGCACCCGAGGAATTCGGGAATCATTTTAGTTGGGGACTCGATCTTATTGTTTCATTCTACATGTTGATGATAGATAGCTCGTAATTCGTATAATTAGTTTCATTGGATTGAGACCGAGTACCCTTGTCTACCCTTGTCTAAAAATAGCATTTAGGAGAAATTTAGAGTTGGGTCCTCGATCTTGTTCTAATTAGCATGTCAAAATCTATAAGTGTGCCAAGTTTTATTCCCGTATTGATATTGGAAAGCTCGTTATTTGTAAAACTATTTTTAGGGGAATCCCCTTGTCTAGAAATAGCATTTGGGGTCTTTATTTTAACGTAATTAACATTGCAAAATCTATAAATGAGCCAAGTTTTATTGTTGTATTGGTAATAGATTTGTCGTATAATTAGTCTCCGTGGACTAGAGCATTTGAAAGTTTTTCTTTCGATCATTTCGTAAAGCAAAAAATCAACAAATCAACACATAAAGCTATAAATCTGCCAAGTTGTATTCTTGCATTGATAATAGAAAGCTTATAATTTGTATAATTAGTTTAAGTGGACTGGGCCAAGTATTCTTGTCTAATTTGGGGTATTTTAGAGTTTGGGTCGCAATCTTCTTATAACAAATGTGGTGAAATCTATAAGTGTACCAAGTTTCATTTTGGTACTGAAAATAGATAGCTCGTAATTCATCGAATTTTCGAAATTTTTCGAATGCTTACTCTTTTACTTAATGATAGGAGACTAAGTATGACCCATCAAATGATGGAATTCCTTGTGAAGACTTGCTTATCACTTAGACTGGGGCTGAGTGTCCTAGACTGAAGACTTGCTTATCACCTAGACTGGGGCTGAGTGTCCTGGTCTAAAAATACCGAATTGGGTTCCCGATCTTATCACAAAATGAATTGAGCTCCCGATCTTTTTTCACAAAATGAACATTTGGTTTGGCTTTCATGCGTACAATTACGTATTTCAACGTAAACTTCTAATTTGAAGAGATTTTGGAGCAAAAACGATGAAATAAACTGAATGATGGAACAAAAAACAGATGCCACGAAGAACATTCATTTATTAAAAAAAAATTAATTTTCGTTCTGAGCTGAAATGAAAATGAATTGAAATTAAAATGAGCATAAAGATTAGGAATAAAGTTTAGACTATGATCATTAGTTTCCCGCAGTCTAAATGCAATATTTTGAAGAATACCACAATGATTCATGTGCAATATCTTGGTAATTTAATGCAGTGCACTTCTTGCTTACAATAAAATTGCACTTTTCATGCTATGAAAAATAGAACTCATGAACATTCATAATTTATGTTTCTGTCTCTGATTTTGTTCTTATTTATGAAAAAATTAACAAGGAACTCCTTTTCACTAATTTGATGTTTTGATGGAAAATAACTGCTGCACCTTGCTCAATACCTGTTCATGTCTTTGGTCGTACATTCCAGGCAGTAAGAACATGGGTAAATTTAATGAAACAAAAAATATTCTTTTCAGGAACAATGTAATTTGTAGTTGCATTCAAAAGACTGCACACTATCGAGCTGATTAAATAAATCAAAACAAACAACTTGAGGATGCTTAAACTGGAATGTGTGAAATCCTTTTGAATCAGGTGTTTGGAGTTTGGTGTTGAAACAAAAACTAGTGCTTGTGTGAAATACCTTGTTTATTGATATCAGTGCATTGTGAATTGGAATAATAATTTTGAAAATTCAAATTTGCCTCCCACTCGAAGCCAGACGTTTTAATTTTGGCCTACGTTCTCAAAAAATCGTGTTGTATGATTTTCTGAATCACGGCGGTGTTCCAGACAACATACTTTGTTTTTGAAAACAATTCTGAACAATAATTCCAAAAAGAATCTTGAAAATCATTTGTCTATTACTAAATTTTTGAAAATTCAAGTGGCTGTTTTATTTTACTAGATTTTTGGTTAAAATTCTGAAAAAAGATAAATCACTTCATAGTGGATGCATCCAAAAATAAGCATTTAATTTTCAGTTTTCGAATTTCTTTCTGAGTGTGTTTCTAAGCACCATTAAATTTATTTGGTAAAACGCTATGGTTGAGGAGATCCAAAGACGCAGTTTATACGAAAATTTAAGCCTCTGGTTTTGGGTTGGAAGCAAATTTGAACTTTCAGAAATATTATCTTGACTCTCGATGCACAAAAAATAATAAACTAGGTGTCAATTTTGGCGCCTATCATCTGAACCGCCAAAAATTCTCATCACGTGATAAAATTATTTCTATTGTTTATTTTTCTATATATACAAACAACGTCTTTTATTTCATTTAGCTTTTATTTCATTTATCTCATTATTGTCGTTAATATTTATAATTAAATGTCAATTTTTAAGTTGACTATTTGACTACCGAGAAATATTTTAAAAATTGTTTCGAATAAATTTGAGTTAATTTATTTATAAATTTGAATTTGAGTAAATTTGGCAGCGATATCCTCAACAAAAGGTTTTTTTTAAACACCTGGTAGATAAACTTACGAGAATTTATTTAAGTTTTTAATAAGCCTTTTTTCGTAAGCTTGTTTCTACTAATATGCGCATGCGCAAGTACGGTTCGGCACGGCGTGACTAAATTTTGCTTTATGAAACGGAAGCCAGAGGGGGTCTTTGTTTTGGTCTTTGTAACAAATTTCTTCTGGTTCGACACGACTTATAAAATGCGTTTTTAGGCTCCTATGATGGGCAAGTCATTCCACATTTTGACACCAAATTAGAGAATTGAATTCAGACCATATTGAAGATTGTTTGTGAGTTAAAGATGAAATTCACGTTGAGGAGCATTTTTTATTCAAATTTACGTTGAGGAAGCATTTTTCTTTGATAAAAACATTGACATGCTAAATAATTGCTTAAATTGATCGAAATTGACATATTGTCATTTTTATTATGTTTTTTCAAGCTTTCATGAGATAGCACTTTGGTTATTTACACATCATTTAATTTTTTAAGAAATTAATTCTTATATATTAGTTTTTTTAAGTAAAAATTTGGGGGGTTCGGGGTACTCCGGGGTAATTTAGATTAATTTGATAAACAAATTTATTGGAGAGAAACTAGTCTCATAGCCACGGCCACGTTAATCATGAAGAACGATCCTGCACTTTGGAAATTTGGTCTTGAGCATGTTGAGTACAGGGACGCCGGAGTCACCAAAGAGCAAAGAACAATTTAGATAAAAGATCTTTAATAGTTAGATAGGCAAAAGGCATACACGTGCACCATGGGCGCACCCTTTCGGGAGTCTGGGGGCATGCTCCCCAAGAAAAATTTGCTATTCATGGTCGTTAGATTGGCTGTCGTTGCCTATTTGCTGTGCAAGCTATTTGCTTTAAGAAAATTTGTACAAGCAGACTGGTTTAAGCCATTAAATGAAAAAGACATTAGTCAAAACAAACTATTTGCTTAAAAAAATCCTGGTTAAGGGAAAAGGAGGCACTGCCATGTCTCCTTGCTCCTGTACTCCTGGTTGAGTATCTCATCTTTCATCAAAGAACGTGAATCATTCCTTACAAGGAGCTGAAAAAGGCCACCATTGGCAATCGTAGATGGTGCAAACATACAGGTCAATTTACGTTGCCATTGCTGAGATCTTGGTGTTCGAATAAAAAACACCCACCTGGAACCAGGACCATTGTTTATAACTTAGACAATTTGACATTGTCTTAACCCCTCCCCAGTATGAAATTTTTTAAATAAAGTACATTGCTTAGTAAGATCTTGAAAGCAAAACCTTACATTCTTCATAAATTGATGATTGATGATTTCCTTTTCAAATTAAAATGTTTTAATCGAATTTCAGTATTTTTTTAGCTCCAACAAATTTTTAAATTTCTAAATTTTAGCGCGCTGCGAAGGAGTTGATCAATTTTCACAAAAATATATTTACACACATGAATTTTAGTTGAAATGTGTGGAGCTTCTCTTGCGAATATTATAGCGGGCTTACTGTAAAACTGATCATATTTTATATTTTTCATTGAATTTCATGTTACAGATGCATTTTAGAGAATAAAAGTTGAATTATCTTTTGTTTAGTTTGAACAAACGAGTAAAACGGATTGGTTTGTTCACTCTTTGTCGATATTTGCCAAAACAATTATTTTTGTATGCATTTTCGATGAGAAACCACGATGGCAACAACGCTCTAATTTCACAGAATAATAAATTTCGGCAAAATTTCCTTTAATCGTATTTCTCATTGAATGAATATTTATGAGTATCATGGTGACGGTTCGTTTTCCATGGTATAAACTGTGAGCAACCTAAACTGAAATAAAAAACAGACGTAAATAAAATCTATGTGATTTATGATTAAATAGCGTCGGTAAAAAAACAAAATCCTTTCTGGACCCATTTAATCAGATTTATCATGGATGAAAGAGAATTGTTTATGCTAAGCAAGCTAATTAGCAGAGCAAGCACCATGGCTTTTCTACGGCGAATTAGTAATGCAGGTGGAAAAGGTGGACACCAAAGAATTTCCTTGTGTTTTTTTTACTAAAAAGTCATTTCAACCGATGAATATATTAAAGAGAAATTAATCGCACATAATAGAACAATTTATACCCAGGTGCCACTCAGGTGAGAGCAAGGGAATCGATTGCGGATCACTCTCTTGGTGAAGAACAAACAATTTCAACATTACATTTCGTGTTTTTTTCTTGTATAACAATTTCAACTCGAAGCTGGTATATGTTGATGCTAACCACCAGATGGAGATGATCTGAAATGGAGACATTGGTGTTGGCAGTTTTGTTGCTTCAATTGACAGACAATTCTTTTTCTTACAGTGGTAAGTTTAGACTTTAACAGCTTCCCAGGCTTCAAGCTGAATTTGAAAGATATTCATGTAATATTTCTTTTTAAGATTCTTTTCTTAAAACAGAAAAACCCGCATACGAGAAACTAAAACAGCTTGGTAACACTTTTATAAATTATGGATGTTTATCTGATTGGGTATATGGAGAAAATGCTGCAAAAATATTTTCTATATAGTCTGCAAATGGTTATATATTGCGATAGAATTTGTAAATTTTTAGCAAACGACGTTTCAGGCTTGTCCCGTTATCAAGAAAACATTTTTTGAAGAAAGGTCCTTTGCTGTAATATTCATATGTAACTTTATATCTATAAATTTAATTTTTTTATCATTGCTACGAAGTTACACATGCAGCAAGGACTTTTTCATTGCAAAATAATTTGCAGTAATTACAAATCTCAAATTTCAAAGCTATATCTCAATAATTTCATGTTTTAGTTCAATTTACTTACGAAAATGCTAGTTCATAGCAAGAATGCTATAAAGTAGTCAATGCTTCAAAACCACGGAATGTTTCAAAGGTAGTAGGGCTGATCACTAGAAATTAGAAACGACAAATTCTGAAAATACCAATGTTTCTCCTTTATGGCAACAGTTATACTCACCAAAAAATTGTGAACGGTAAATTATTAGAGCTGTAAAAAGTTCAAAGGAACGTTTCTGAGAACCGATTCTATTTTAAAAACATGGAGATGGATGAGGAGATGGATTAAATATTCTAAACAATGAGTACTAAAAAATAAATCTCTTTAAAGTTTTCAAAATACAAAATGTTGTCTCGCTGTAATTGAAAATTTCTTTCAAGAAATACAAGAAATATTGCTATTATCAGATGAAAATAGCCGCGCCTCTTATTAAAAGGTTTGTGGATCCGTTGAGGAGCTTACAGAAAGCAGCGTTTATTCAAAATGTGACAAAAAATACAGTATTTATTTCATTGATAATTTATATTATGCTGAAACAGCAAAAAATTATTTACTTGTTGTTTTTATGCTTACGCCAGTGGGGCCCATGCTGTGATATGATCGAGATGAGATCTTTGTGAAAAATGTTTCTTGAACAAATATCACACTGTAAACCCTGAATATCACAAAATAAACCCCGAATAGCACAAAATAAACCCCAATATCACACAATAAACCCTAATATCACACACTAACCAAAGAGCCATTTGTAAAATAACACTATAAGTAAGAAGATTATTTAACTTTCATAGTATAGATCCTTATCCCAGGTACATATTTAGTTATCACCATTTGTAGTTTATTGATAAATTACTTTTCTGTTGTTTATGTTTCATTGTATCAAAAATCCTCTTTCATTTAATGATGGAACTCATAGCCATAGGATGTGAAAGAACTTATACGATTACTAGAGAATGCGGAATATCTGGTCGAGGCTTACCGGTTTTAGGTTTTAGCTTTTTTTTATTGACTTTCTGGTGTTCCAAGGGAATATGCTTTGTGCTGTATTTAAACGGTCCTTTGCCTAATGAAAAAAATTGATCATCCCACCGTTCTTGTTTTTGATGCAAATTGAATTTTGAAAAGGGTGGTTTCGAGAGTATAATACTTTCGTGCAGAAGGAAATTCTCATTTTGGCAAGATATGTAAATCTACCAACTAATTGGGGGAATATAGCTATATGGAAATACTGTCTCCATGCCCACATTTGTACACTCTTAAAAAACTCGAATAACAAATGTACAATCTTCGATTGAAAATGTTACTTTTGCAAAAATATATTTTAAAGTTGGCTTTATATAACACAATTTAACATAATTTTTATGAAAATTACGCGAGAAAGTGTAGTATTGATTTGCGAAAAAGTAAATCATTCTATCGGATAAATTTGAAAGCCTGTGAAAATCCCAAACGTTGCATTGAATAATTATTTACGTCATAAAAAGTGCAGTGCATATTCTTCAAAAAGATCGTGTGACAATGTTTTGAAACATGAATTGAAAAATCTGTCTTTTGGATATATTTTAAATCCTGTAAAAATCCGACAAGTTTTATGAATCCTATGGCACATGGTAAAAGCAATAGCGTAAGTATAATCATATTATCAAAGGTATAGTCATGTTTAAGCTCAACATCTGGATGCTAAACTCAGAGCAGAAGTACAAGGTTGAAGCATCAGGCAAGCAGAAGGTTAACACTTCTGACTAATGGCGCTTGCTTCATTAGCAAGCTTTCATGATCATTTAACAACAAATTTCTAACAACAACGGAAGATTTATTTATTTATCGATATTTGGAGTTGTAAATATTTGGAATTGTAAAAACTGAATATAGAGAAGAACCAGATATCAATACAATATCAAATATTAGAGATGCATCCGCTATAACTAAAATACGCATTTCAGCAAATAATCTCCCCCATTGAAAGCGGTCGAATTCATAAAATTGCTATTATAAATCGGGTTTGTTCCACACGTCCTGACAATCAATTGGCTGATAAACAACATTACCTATTGACTGTACGTCACCAAGATTAGTGGATGCAAGAACCCTTTTCGTGCCATACTGATAAAAGTATTACAAATAATGCTACATATTATCTTTGGCAAGAGGGAAATTGTATATATATATAAACAATCAGCCGATAGTATTACTTTGTATTATGGTGTTTATGTATATTTTATTATTATTATTATTATCAATTTTATAAATTTGAATAGACCAAAATAAAACAGAAAGAAACAATTTTGAAATAAATTTAAAGAAAATTCCATCACTTTAAAAAATAAAATTTACATACTGTTTTTTACATAATTTTCCATCTAGCAGCTATCACTGAAAAACTTCCATTGTGAACTTGTTATTGGGGTTGTTTCTGTTACAACTAAATTTTACCTTATGTAAGATTACACTCTAATGTAAGAACTCAGAGAAATTTATTTTTGGAGCACTTAAAAAATGTAGGTTCTTAAAGTTTTCCCACTTCTCAGATTCAAAAAGCAAGCCTTATGAAGCAACTGCTCAACATTACTGGCCATTCGTTTCCGAAGATGCAACTTTGACGGTAAAAGATGTGATTTCAGGAGAACAAGGTGAAATTCACGGAGCTAAATTTATTAAAAATGTCCGAATTGGTGGAGCTGTTAGGTTTGATGGAAATAGACTAGAATGGATCGAATTTCCTCAAGGTTTGTATTCAATTGGTGATGAATTATTTTTGCATTGATATTTAAGAAATATTAATTATTTTGGTTACACTAACAATATTTGACGTAATTATAGCTTGAATGATATTCTGCGCTATAGATTTTTAAACATACATGATTCTATGTGGAAACCTGGTGACGATTAATACTCGAAATGTCGTTTAAATATTGCATTTTTCATCAAGTACAAGGTCAGTATCTTAATTATTATATATTACAAGAATGTAGAAGAAGGCCTATCTCTATGGGTACTTTCAGAGCTATTTGGTATAATTACACATATAATAGACTAATAAATATAAGAAGGTTTATTTTATATAAATAGACCAATATTCAGCAAAAGGATTCTAAATTCAATCACGCAGTTGGAGCACAAGGATGATTTTGAGACATCAGCAAGATGTCAAATAATACGGTTGATGCCGAATTACCATCTTATGTTAAAGAACAGAGCCGTCAAACGAGAAGCGCAGCAAACGATGCAAAGAAATTTATTCCTCTTCAAATATCAAGAGATTTCTACAAATTTTCTTTTTTTCCCAGAACCATAACAGACAGGAATTCACTTCCAGGATGTATAAGACTACGAACCAACAGCAGTACATTTAAGGAATTTTTATTTTAGATACGTCACAATTGCATCTTTATGTTTAGTAGCAGCATGTTGTTCTTATTTATTATTATATATTCATTAATTTTTTTTCCTCGTTAGGTGTTAATATAATTTCCCTGTATTTTGCTGCTTAGGACCTTTCCACTGTCCGCAAGAGTCGCTCTTTCAATTTTGGCGACAGTCTCTTTCAAGTCCCAAACTTACATCATGGCCTGCATGGCCAAGACACATATTTGCCGCCTCTTGCGTACGCCGGAACTGCTCTGATCAGTGCGATGCCCGTTTGGGCTTTACTGATCATTCCCGTAGATGTAGATCATACAAGGTTTCTAATAAAATGGTGGGTTTAGTTAAAAGGTTGGGGATGGAGGGGAAAGAACAACTGAGCAAACTTTTATCTGCTTCCGGTTAGTTTGATACGAACACGAGAAAATTGTATGATGAAATTATTAAAGGAGGTCCAAATTGTTTATTTATTAGAAAAGGATACTTACAGTTCCACCAATTAGTAGCCTTTGTACAGACGTGTACTTTGTACACCGTCTGTGCTACTAATAGCTCCCGTCATTCCACGTTAAATCCTTTACGCTTGCATAAATGTTGGCAATAAAGGAATAGACAAACGTGCTCTGATCTTAACTTAGTTATATGAGCATCTTTTAAGAGATAGAAATGAGCTATCTAACAAATCAGACAAAAATTTAATTTCTTGCTTAAATTTATTTATACGTTCCTTTAAATATTTTATAAAATTTTCTTTTTTCTAAAATTTTCAAACAATTCGAAATATTGCGCAAATGTCGAAGGAAAACAGATTGTCTAATCTACGAAATGTTGTTCATTAAAGATTTGAAGCCAAAA
>JAYJMH010052114.1:0-13443 GCA_036873815.1 Phacellophora camtschatica | reverse complement strand
GAACAACATTTCGTAGATTAGACAATCTGTTTTCCCTCGACATTTGCGCAATATTTTGAATTGTTTGTGCAAATTCTTGGGCTGCATTCCATGCTGTATCCATTCCATGCGGTATCCATTCTGCATGAAATTGGTTTAGCATAAACAGTACTTTTTTAATTTGGTCTACTTGTCGAAATCTGATCAAAAACCACCCTGCTGTGGTTTTTAACCGGTGAAATATTTTTTCTCATTAACGTTGTGAGTCAATTTATCCGAGTTAGCGAGGTATTTAATTCTTAAAACTTAATATTTTAAATATTTTAAATATATTGAGACATTTTCAAATTAATTCTTAAAACTCCCAAGTTAATTGGTGTTCTAGTTAAGCGAGAGATTAAAATTTCAGTTACAAACTGTTACAAATAAGTTTTTTTTACAGCTCTGGGATCGGAGAAAAAAGGGAGTTTTACAAACGTTTCAAAACACGTATCAGGTAGAGTTTTGCTTCATTTAGACTTGATTTACAATTCTATTCTATGTTATTTCATCGTATGCTACGCTATTTTATAAAATGTTATGCTTTTGTGTGCTATAACATGCTATGCTATTCTATTTTATGCCATGGTATGCTATGTTTTGTTATTACATGATATGTGCTACATGCTACATGCTACATGCTACATGCTACATGCTACATGCTACATGCTACATGCTACATGCTATTCTAGTCCATTATATTCTATGATATGCTATAATATGCTAATGCCATGTATGCTGTGCTGTTGCATTACATGTTATAGTATGGTATTGTATGCTATGCAATGCCATGACATGCTTCTCTCTACAATGGAATATACTATTCTGTACTATTTTATGTTATTCTGTTCCATTACATGCTATGGAATGGTATTGCATGCTATGCAATGCTATTCTCGATGCAATGTTATACTATACTGTACTATTTTATGTTATTCTGTTCCATTACATGCTATGGTATGGTATTGTATGCTATGCAATGCAATGCTTATCTCTACAATACAATATACTATACTGTATTATTTTATGTTATTCTGTTCCATTACATGCTATGGTATGGTATTGTAGGCTATGCAATGCCATGCTTATCTCTACAATACAATATACTATACATACTGTACTATTTTATGTAATGCTGTTTTATTATATGCTTTACTTTGCTGTTCTATTTTATTCTATGGTTTTCAGTTGTTGTTGTTTTTGCAGGTTACTTCTGTCTGTTTTAATGACACAAGTGATCAAGTATTTTCTGGCGGGATAGACAATATTGTCAAGGTTTGAGTTTTTTCCACACAACTTTATAGATATCAAGATATTAATGAAATACTTTCATGTGAAGATCTGCTCCATTTGGCATATAAATTAGTTTGAGAAGAGTACTGTGGTAACCCACCATTTAGAAACAGGTTTTCGAAAATCATCTTGCTGATTTCTTAATGTTTTGGCTAATTTTATGAAGTTTGACTGATGAGGTATGCTGCCAGCAATGTGCTAGAAAAGTCAAATCTATGCACTGCCATAAATTATAAATTATTTTCATCACTTAAGTAAACTCTTTTGTTAAATTTTCAAATTTAAATTATATACAAAACATCAACTTTTTCTGTATTAATTTTCAATTTAAATGATATTTATGTGTCGATAACATAATTTTGAGCTAAGGAGCAAAGCTTAAATTACTAGAAAACCCGACAAGGGAACGAAGCTGAAAACGTTGTTGTGTTATTAACATAGAGTCTAGTGTATTTCTATATTTTTGATATTATTACAGTTTTTGACTTTATAATTAAATGACTTTATACTACACGCAAGATATAACTTTTCTTTGTAGAATTATCTACCTTTTGCTATTTTACATATTGTTTTAGTGTTATGTATTATGCATGCTCTATGGTGTTTATTTCATTTGTTTGTTTTGTATTAGGTTTGGGATCTTCGGAAGAATGACGTGCTATACAAGATGAGAGGTCATACAGATACTGTAACTGGCTTTAGACTTAGTCCTGATGGATCTTTCCTTCTTTCTAACGCAATGGACAATACAGGTAGATCTTTGACACATGTATATTTCCCCGAAAAAAGCATTAAGGATTTCATTGTAATCGCAGTGCTACTTACTTTAAAAGAGCTTTTTCATAGAGGAAGTTACGATAGCATCTTGTGTGCATGCAAAAGTTATTCATTCAATGGGAACTTTTGATAAAACGATGATTTCTACGATGATTAGTGACGATCTTAAAAAAATTGTGATTTAGGCACCATTATAAACTGAGGTCAATCTGAAACTTCTTTTTCATTACGAGCAACATGACTAAACTGTAGTTTTGACGAATATCATTTATGCCTGCCGTCCTATTTGTGCACCATGCAAATATATTAGATAACCTCCGGTTGTTAACTTTAAATTTATTCCAAATGACTTCCACACACGTGATGATTTCGAAAGCCAGCCAAAGCACTCGAAACGTTTCACAGGTGCACCAGAAGCGCGATATTTGGCCAATCATAGCACTTTTGGTAAGACTGAGTTACTTATCGAAGCAGGAAATTTTCACTTCAATTGAATAACAGCATTTGAAATGAGTACAAGCAACTGGAGTCTGAACATTATTTTGCTCTTGACAAAATTACGGAAACAAATAGAAACAAGCGATATACTATCCGAAGATTTGCGTTTCTTGACAATTTGAAACCCGATTTGAAATTCCAGTTCAAAGATAGGAATACATTTCCGATTCGCGGAAAATAGAAACGCACTAAAATTTGCAAAACCGATGGCCTAGATTGAAAGCTTAGAATGAATCCCAGGGAGGAATCATCCTTGAATCCCAGGGAGGACTCACAATGGGTGAGCGACAGAAGGTCAGACACAGCCTATTTTTAAAAATCTCAAAAATATACCATATTCTGAAATTGTTTCGCTTAAGATTCTGGTTTACTGTTTTCTACGTATTCTACGTAGTTCTGTGTAAATGGATTTCTACTGTAATTAAAATCTTTTTTGATACCACCTCTCGCAAATATGCTGATAATAAAATTGGTTCCCCTCTCCCACATATAATATACCAGATACCATTTCCCTAAAGTGTCTGCCTCCCCCCGTCAACTAGCAATAGCTAGTTGCTTTAATTTGGGCTTTAATTTCAAATTTTATTGATATGAGTAGTCGTCGCGATGCCTGAAATGGCGTGGTCGTCGATGCCTGAAAAATTTTTCATAAGAACTCACTTATATTATTATATTATTATTATTATTATTACTAATAGCCAAAAAGCTCTACTCATTACAAGCTGTAGTGTAGACCCAAATCTTGTAGCAGGAGGTTAAGGGGGGCTCGGCCCTGACTTAAAAAGTATGGTTGAGCCCTTCTCTTCTGCACTACTGATTACAACTTACCAAAGAAAATAAAAAAGAATGAATTGAAGAAAATAGAAGCCAAGGGGAGAACGTTTTTATATCCAAAGTTGAGAAACTGTTCTTTAAGATTTATTGGGAGCCATGCTGCCACAAATCATCACAAGTGTAAATGTATTGTTTACTTTGTGCGATAAAAAAAGAGAACATGCACTCGATGTATCAGTAACAGCTCTTCTCAGAGCACAGCAGGAAGGAGACGAGAAGAAGAAGCTTAAAATTTCCCTGTGAAGCTAATGAGGGGCTTGAATAACCTCTTCCTACCCAGGAGAAGGTGACTTCTGTGCTGCTAATTTAACTTCCTTACTCCCTGTTTGGTGTTGTTATTAACTTTCTCCCCTTGGCATCATCTATCTGGCTTCATAAGCTCGTGTTTTATCTCTTCACGTTGTTATGAAAGGCGGCCATTGCATCGCATGGCAGAAGTGTGCGAGACAGCAAAATAATTACGTCATGTATTGGAGTATTGTTTCATTTAACAAATCAGCGCTGACGTGTTGTTATTTTTCAACAGATCAGCGTTCATCTGAAAAATAGGAAACGTTAACTTGTCTTAAGTGTACTTTTTAGCCTTTGTTAAGGATCCAATCACAAGGCTCCAATTAAATAGTAGATCACTGAGCAGCATCCTGCCGAGCCCATTTCAAAAATTAGCTTTTCTGTTCCAGAACGCAAATCAATAATGGAACTGTCGCCAGCAAATTATTTTCGTGCGCTGTTTGAAAAATATTCGGCCGAAACCTTATTGTTGATTTTGCGCAAAACTGTTAAAAATTCATACTGCAGCCGGTGCACTAATATCGGTCGATGCCATTTTGTTACAATGGAAATTTTGATATCAGGAGATTTATGTTAAAATTAATCCTTGGGAGATTTTTCGAAAAGACATGTATCTTTTGCATCGTTTGCTCATTGTTTGATTTGTACTATACCTCATTACTTTTTGGTAATAACTGGAGTTAATTCGTATTTTTTTTAGTACGAATTTGGGATGTTCGACCATATGCACCGACAGAAAGATGTGTCAAAGTTTTCACTGGTTTACAACATAATTTTGAGAAGGTAAAGCCGTGTTATTTTTTGTGTTTCAGTTTGTAGTGCAACACATTTTAGTGCTTTACGGTGTGAAAGCTGCATTATTTGTTTTCAAGATTTCCAACGTTTTACACACTGGAAAATAATAGTTTTATAAATTTAGTAAACAGTCTGCTGTTTTCTCAGTTTGCAGTGCAATAGTTTCTTCCACTCTAATTCCGTACAGTCTGAAAACTACAATCTGCAATTTGCACAATATGCAGTGCAAACACTATATACATTCTTTTTTATATAACGTCGATTTTTGGAGTCGAGGCTCTCGAGTTGAGGCTCGTTCTTATTTTTTCGGCAATTGCAGCCAGTTTCGGCAATGAAATGGAGGCAACTTTTGTTGTTGTAATTTTGAAACAAAGGCAACTTATTAAAATCAGCCGCAAAACTGAAGAGTCATTCTTGTTAATGATATGAAACGAGAAAGATGTATGTTAGCTCAGCACAGTTGGACTGCTAAAAATATGGAGTTCTATTTATGGCAGTAATAAAAACATGGCTTAGCTGTTAATCATTAACGTGAAACATATATTTACTTTCAATGAAATTTTGCGTTTTTTGCTTCATTGCTGTAATGGCATTGATTATCCTGTTTGACAAACACGATAGAATCATTTAAAAACATCTGCCTTTTTGCTTGCACAAAGCAAAACTTTGATATTTTCTCAACCGCGTTAGACATCACGCTTGAGTGTAAAAGCAAGCAGAAGTTTCTCACAATAGAAACCGAGATTTGTTTATTTTTTCACTTGGCCAAGGTTGGCAGTAATTCATTGTGAGCGGTGCTAGCTTTTTTAACTAGGTATATACGAAAACCTAAGGAAAGGCATGTTTTTTTCTATTTTTCTCAACAATCATGTCTCACATACAGTAAAAACCTGCATATATAAGAGAACTTTTAAGCTAACATTATCAATACTTCTTTTCTGAAATACTTAGTAGGAGGGAAAAGATGCCAAGCTAAATGCATTCATTCTCTGTGCACATTGATCTAAACCGCTTTATCACATTATAATTAAATTACATAATTAAAAACCTTTGCTTGACTAAGCTTCAAAATGAAGGTTCTTAAATGCTGGTTTTTTATGTATATTCGTTGCAAACTTTGGACATTGCAAAGTTTTTATGTAAATGTTTTTTCAAACCGTTTAGCCGAGGCAGCTCTAACTCACCGCGGAGGGTTAACCCGTCTACGGTGAAAATCGCTAAAGTGTTTACATGATAAGAGCGGTAACCCGCCTTTCTCGTGGAAACGCAAAGCAGCTCGATCTTTGCCGCCACAGAGTAGAACTTATTGAAGCTTTTAAATTGTAGTTAAGCTTTGAAATCTACCCCGGGTCAACCTTCACCGCACCTCAGAGCTGTCCCTGGTTTATGTAAAGCAACATATTTTTCAATGGAGTGGGTTGAGTGTTTCCTTGTGGTAAAAAGTGTCCTGGGTTCATGTAAATGGAGCCCTGTCTGTGTTACAAACGCGAAATATCATTTGAACTTATGTGCTTTCTAAATGTTTGTCATATTATGAAATTTTTTGATATTTTTTCGAAAATTAAGGAAGTTTCTAAAATTAAAGAAGTCACGGTGAGATTTGCCAATGTTATCACATAATTATGATCACATACTCACAAATACTGTGAATTGATTGGATATTTTCAAAATGTTGAAAACAATGTAAATGTTTGTAAATTTAGTTAGTTTATTGTAGTGTATCCTTGTTTATTTCAGAATTTGCTAAAATGCTGCTGGTCCCCAGATGGACGATTCATCGCATCAGGTTCAGCAGATAGGTAAAACAATTTCCGTTGTTTTTTCAAGCTCCTCTCGAGCCAACCTAAATCCAATAAAAACATGTTGCCATGCATTCTTTGTTGTGAAAACGTTATGGCTTAATCTCGTTTACAAGAACAGTTTCAAAAAAGAAATCATCCTGGTACCTAGCCTCGTTATGCTTCATTATATAATTTCCACTTTTCGCTCCCTCTCACCTTAATTTTGATCGCTCTAGCCCAGTCCGCTCAAAGTGTGCCTGGCATCAGCAAGTAAATCAAAGACCCAGAGTGATGTTTGTGTAATAAAGCTAGCTGGTACCAACAGAAGCGAATTTGTAGCAATAGTGAAATTGACAACTAGTTTCAAAGCGATTATCCCTCGAGAACAAAACAAGACTCTCTCAACTGGAAAACAAAAACAAACAATGCTGTGGAGGGGATGTTTTCATTTTCCAGTTGAGTTTCATTTTTCGCTTTGTTCTCGAGGGATAATCGCATTTAAACCAGTCTGTCAATTTTACTGTTGTTACAAAATTCCCCTCTGTTGCTGGTGCCTACTTCAATTTTTTTGGCGGTTAGCTACGCTAGTTTAAACCCAAACATCTTAAAATCGTTATAATTTTATTGTGAATGCAAATGTATTTTTGAAATCAGAGGTTTAAATCTATTCACCCTGGTAAGGGCCATATGGCTTATTGCGGAGGGTAAGATCGAGAGTCGCAATACCGTCTAGACTATGGTCAAAACCGCCATGCCGTATTTTGCGCAAGTATCACGATGTATCTTTACGGAGACCTAGCTCGCTAAAATTATCGGAAACAAACTACAGTTTTTACTGTGTCTTCTAGATGAAATACCTTTATTGCCCACAAAAGATGCATAATATTATTGATCAACACAAGACTTTTTTGTCTTGTGTCTCGTGTTTCTTCGCAGTAAACGTAAAAATATACTCTACACGTTCAGGATTTCAATAGCCAAAACATCGCACAGTCTCTTGGGTATGAAATATAGCGCGAAAAAACCTTCTTATTTTAACCGAAGCAGTGTGGCTAATTTGAAACAAAGAACACGCGAAGATGCAGTTGCCGTCGCCTGTATTTATCTTATCCGTGTTAATATTAAGCCCTGTCCACACTGCTAGAACTAACTCAGGTTAAACTCGTGCTCGCCCCAGTTCTAGATAACCCAGGCTTTTCCGTGTGGACACATGCGAGGACGTGTTAAACTAACCCCCCTTTAACGGACTTTACATTTATTTCCGATGTTTAAACGTAAGCTTATCTTTCGAATTAAACACGATTGTACATGCTACCACCTGAAAAATCTTAGAATTTGAAGCTAGAATTTGCCTATTAATTAGAAATAAATCCAGGCGTGAAAGGGACACTGTTTTTTCATGCAGATTCGTGTATGTTTGGGACACTGTAACTAGAAAGATCTTATATAAATTGCCTGGCCACAATGGATCTGTTAACGATGTGGATTTCCACCCTTTGGAACCTATACGTAAGTAAAATTTGTAGCACCTCGTTTCAAAGGCTAGTTTGACCACATGATTTGCTCAATAATTACTCTTTTCAACTTACTAAAAAGATGGTAAATAGATGGTGACACGTTTGACAAAGTATGGTGACAAGGATAAAAGCGAATTCTCTCAAGTGGAAAATTAAAACAAACAAAACCATGTTTTGATTTTCTGCTTGAGAGAATTTGCTTTGTCTTGAATGGCCAATCGCTTTGAAATTGGCGTGTCGATTCCACTATTGTTACAAAATCTGTCCTTGTCTAAATGAGTAGCAATATTAAATATTTAACTTAATTTTTGGTATTTTACTCTTTAAAAATGATGCTGTGAGTACTGAGATATTCATCTTAAAAGACCAGATTTGCAATTATGACGAAGCCAGAGCGTTTGTCTAAAACGGCCTGAGAAACACATTGGAAAAATAGTCAAATATAGAAAAATAGGAAAAATTTAACGACTCAAATTAGTAATGGAACCATTGCTAAATTTATTTTGAAACAATGTTATCTTTATTCAACTCTAAGAGTAAAGACGAATTCTTCATATTGAACTTTTACTGGGTGTTGTATCGTCTTGGCCGTTCAGATTGCGACTCTTTTGTTTCAAAATGATATCAAATTTGGGATTTCGAAAAGACTCACCACTCTAGGCACTGGTTTTGCCGAGTAATTGTCAGTTAACTATTAAGCATACTGTCTATATATTATTAAATACAACATATTATATGAGACACATTACGTTCTTTTTGGGATACCTGGTATAATAATCAAAGCTATTATAGCTGAGCTCTAACATACGTGAAATTATACTGGCACTCAATTCATTTTATTGTAACCGTTGGTATTCGATAGATTCTATTTTACAAAACCAATCATAAACACGGAAATCGACATGTCACTACGAAACTAATGCGGTGCTGTGAGTCTAGAGCTGTTACATGTGAACATTTGAATAAAATTGTGGAGGATTTCAGTAAAGAGTGTAGTGGCCAATCAATCCACCATTTCACACAACAATTAAAAAAATAGAGCCGTTAAGTATCTCGGTTTAGTTGTTGTTGCTTGGAAGCACGAGTTTGATGCATATTGATATCCGTGGTTGTGTGCTAAATTTAGGCCTTATTGCACTTTTTGAAACTTGCCAACACTCGATATTTACTATATTAGGTTAAGACTGCTTGTATTTTTTATAAACTACTACTTTTCATTTTTAACCTCCTCCTAAAACTACTCTTCTTTTTTCCAGTTCTCTCTTGTGGTAGCGATAAGAAGTTATACCTTGGAGAGTTGCAGTCTTAGCGAAAGGTGGAAACAGTTTGGTTGCCATTGGGAATGTAATTGGACATTCTTTTAAGGATACCTTGCAACAGAAGATACTAGATACTTTACACATGATACTAGAGGTCACCACGCTACCTTATTATTGACATAATAATACGAATCCTTGCTGTTCCCATTATGTGCTGTTTTTTATAATGCAACGCACAAGGACAAGTACTCACCTGCTGTGTCTTGCTTTACCAGTGTATCGCAAAGCTTGTTTGGTAAAATCAGACAGTAACCTTTTGGATATTTTTACAGGCGGTATTTAACAAACGTAGGAAGGAGCCTTTTCTTCTCAACACACGCAGGAGATATTACACAATATTCTGACTTAGCTGACTTTTCGTAGTAGTTACATCCGGGAAATTTTTCTTCCTGTATAACAAGGGCAGATTTTGTAACAATAGTGAAATCGACACGCCAATTTATGCTTGAGCGAATTCGCTTTGTCTTGAATGGCTAATCGCTTTGAAATTGGCGTGTCGATTTCACCATTGTTACAAAATCTGCCCTTGTTCTCCTGTATTAAATTGTATTGTACTGTGACAGGTCTATACCACAGACTCAAGCAATAGAAACTCGTTTCTTGATGAACACAGATATACTATTCCTAGGTAGTTACACCCGGGAAATGGTCCCGTTTGCAATCCAGTTCATCGTGACAATATATTGAACGAAGGGGGACTTGTATCTAAACTGTGTGCAGAATCACATGCAAAAAGTTATGGCATTCGTAAGACCATGCAATATCTTCATCTATAGGTACAATCCAGTATTTTGTATTCCTATATAATGTAGCTTTTGCCTAAGCTAAGTATTCGTATGACAAAATAATTAACAAAAGTACTTCGTATTTGCCCAATGTTATTTTTTATTGATATTGCAAAATGCTGGAGATTACACTCTTTTTGCAATGTAGAATTACTTGAGTTGTGTACATAGATTTCTTAATAAATAGTTCAAAGATCTGAGTTTTAAAGTGTCGAAAAAAAATATTTTTGACGAAATTTCGCATCGCAGCTCAATCTGACCATTTTGAATATTTTATATGGTGTAAGTAAATTTGAGCAATGTCGATAGATGTAAGCCAAGGATGTTTTTTAGTTTAATCTGTGTAAAACAAAAGGCGTTTTTCTTTCTTTGATACCTTTATTGCTTTTCATGAATTAACAATTGCGACGTTGCACATTCTAATCTAGAATATCAACTTAAAAGTCAGCTTCAAATTTCTCCAAAATCAGTTGTATATTCACCAAGATATGGAAGTCGAAAGCTAAAAATTATAGCAAAAACCAGATGCATCTGGATAATATCAAAGCTATGTTGTGTTTGGCGCTTGTCACGAAAATCTTTATTCCATGCACTTCACGAGCAGCCTCTGAAACAATCGTACTTTAGTTATTAATCTTTATAATAAAATGGCGACACATCATTTTGGGGGGCACCTTGTATGTGCTGAATATAAGTAGAAAATATTGAGGAATGAAATGAAGAATCATTTCAAGGTTTCATGCTTGCTGAAATGTAGGACCTGTTTATGAGGTGGGACTTCGCTAGCATTAGCATTACATTTGAAACAGTGTTTTGCCAGCAGCCTTTGGATGATTTTGGGCAATTTGGTTGATTTTTGGTCGCATTCAGTATCGACTTTTTGCCTTATAAACATTATGCTAGAGATAACTGGCCTTCCTGGGTGAACTGTTTTCAATAGTTTTGCTTGTAAATACAACTTATCCTTGACCCTAGCACTAAGCTTAGGAAGGCCAGCTATCCTCAGCAGAATGTTTATAGTAAACAGGCCAATACATTCAGTAATTTGAGAAACAGGCCCTTACATTCAGTAATTCGACAGATGAAAGTAAAGTTTTAATAAGAGGAATTATTTTCTAATTCATTTCATTCAACCGAAAATAATTTTATTTTATACATTTACGAGGAACAAAGTCAATAATAAGAGGTTGAATGCGTATGACAATATTCTTCAGTCTAGCAAGCATCGCGAGATCGGCCAAGATAATTATCACATTCGTCAACTCTTCTTTCTCGTCTCGGGGTTTTAAGGGCGGGTATGTACTTGACCAATACTTCAACTAATTTACCTCGTGTCGCAAAACTTGCTATCGACGTGTGATAACTTTCTTACACTTCAAACCTTATATAAAGTAGATGCTTGCAAATTGCAAAAGTGCTGTCGGCTTTATTTGGTTTGATGTTCAGCTTTTTTCGGTGTCATTAAAGTGCAGGAGTAAGACATTTACATCTATATGTGTTATTGGCAATAAATAATGTACAAAGTTTTTCGAAAGCAAAAGACCATTTATTTACCATTTTGTTCATACATTTAAAAAAGCTAGTTACCAGATCAAGTACATCAGTCTTGCAAACTGAAATAACATATTACGTGGAGTATGTATATGCATCAAAAGCTTTTGATGACTTTGGTATGCAGTAACATTGGAGGTGCATTTTGTAGTTTTGAAATTTCTAATCTTCACAAAAGAGAAAGTAAACAAATATATTTTGGGAAATAAATCCATAAAGTAAGGGACTTATTTGTGAGCTACTGACTGGACTGGTATCTGCATTTCCGGTGGAGAAGACGAGTCAAAAACATCAGCGAAAAACTCATCACACGCAGGCACATACACTTGTAGGCCTATTCCTCTTTCAAATACTTTCCACTAAATTTCAGCAGATGTTGCCTGAACTGTCATTCTATTTCTGTTGTCCAACATGGGTCAAAAATATCAGCAAAAACCGCACAAAATATTACTTTTTCAAAGACCAGTTTTCTCTTTCGCAACAAAACAAGATTGATAATCGCACAGCAATGGAACAATTGAGGGAAATATACGTTTTTTTTTATTCTCCAAGACTTCAAATAACTTTATACAAACCGTGCCTTCCATTTTTGTTCTTTATAAAACAAAACGGCGCACTGTGATCCAGCTCTTTAGAAATTGTGGAATAAATTCGAAAAATGAAGATGTTAATATTATAAAAAAATTTTATCCACAATTAAATACAAGAGGCTGAGCTATTTGGAATTGAAAATATTTTTTAAATCGGATTTTTAAAAACCGAGTATATGGCTTTCAAAAGTTTCGGAAATTCGATATTTTTTTGTTTACATTGCGATTTCCTGTTTTTCGTCAATTTCACTTGCAAGTATCCCGATTTTGAAATCTCAATTTCTCCGTTCACATTCGACCGATTTTAGAAACTTTTTTCTTCAAAACAACGGTTCCTATCGGACAATAGCTGAAGTATTTTATTCCCAAAAATGTAAATGCTTTCAACAATTTAAATCATATTTAAAAATATTGCCAATTTACCATTCAAGATGGCGAAAAATAACAACATTTTGGGGTTATGGTGCAAACAAAAAATCTGACCAAAACTGACTCTTGAAGACCTTTATCAGACTAAAGTAGAACGTCTTTGGGTTTATTTTTTTCCAGACGGCATGTGCAAATTAGTGCAGAAAAAAAACGTTATTGCATTTTTAAGTAGGCCTGTACTGGGGACGATTTCACCTGTGAAGATGCTGATTTTGAAATTGGAATTTATCCGTTGACATGCGACAGATTTCGGAATTTATTTTTTTTAACAATGGTTTGCAATCGGAAAATTGCTGAACGTCTTTTATTCCTAAACTTTAAATGCTTTCAAAAATTTATTAGATATTCAAATGATTATCACCCAAAATGGCGAAAAACACCAAATTTCAATAAATAACCTCGCTCGGGAAAACACAAATTTAAGAGCTTCCTTAACTCCAGAAAAGGTATTAGCAGTTGGTCTTAATAGACTCGACCATGGAATTTCACATCAAGTTTGCTCTGATGTATTCAACATTGGAAAATCTACAGCGAGAGAAGCCTTCGAAGTTGTTGTGACAACATTGAACACTTTGAAGAATAGTTACATTAAATTTTCTTCCACAATTAAAAAAAAAAACAAAATGCAATTCAATCATTTGTAAAAAGATCAAATATGCCAAATGTTATTGGTGCCATAGATGGAACTCATATTCGGATAAGAGCATTCAAGGAAAATAAAACTGATTATGCTGAATAATTTTTTTTTCTTATATATACTCGACGTCCCATAGTCATGTTATCACAAGAGTAGTTTCTTGACTGAAGAATCTTTTCGTACATTTTTGCTGTGAAAAGTTGAAGAGAACTTAAAGCTTTCGCGCAGATACTTACTCAAAAAATTTGAGGAAATAATAAAGGACTTTAGTACACAAAGTCTTTTGTATTTTTTATACTTGTATTTTTATGTTTCTGAGTTGAACTGG
>JAYJMH010052103.1:0-13444 GCA_036873815.1 Phacellophora camtschatica | reverse complement strand
GTGTCGGCATGTATAACCGACATAATCTGCATCGCACAGATCACACTTAAAATAGTACACAACGGATTGTTGGTTCAAAATGGGCGGCTTTGGTTCCCCAGATTTTACTTGTTCGCCGATTTTTCTTTTTCTCGTCTTGCTCTTGGTCAGAATGTTTGGTTACCTTTTTATCAATCCTTTATATGTAGAAATACATTGTAGACCCCTTTTTCTTTTGCAAATACATTTAAACTTACTTTTACAATGGGTATATTCAAGTATAAATTGGAGCTTATTTGTTCACGAGTAAACAGGTGCAGATTTCGTAACAATAGTGAATCGACAGACCAATTTCAAAGCGATTAGGCATCCAAGACAAAGAGAATTCTCTCAAGCAGAAAGTCAAAACATGGCTTAGTTTTTTTGATTTTCTGCTTGAGAGAATTCCTTTGTCTTGTTGGCTAATCGCTTTGAAATTGGCTTGTAAATTTCACTATTGTTACAAAATATGCCCTCGTTCCACGAATGTCAAAAGATCGTCGATGCTTGATAGTTTTGTCAAACAGGTTTGTACAATCTTAAGTGAACTGTGTTAAACTTCAGGTTTAACTTTAGATGATTTTTCACGCACCTACCTATCACAATATTAAAATTTTGTTCCCATTCTTCAATACCTCCGACCCCTCACCAGAAAGAATTAATAACAAATCCATGCCATTATACAAAAGGGTCCAGCTTTTAAGAAACTGCTTTTTTAGATCTAGCCTTATTGTTTTCAAACAGGTTCCACTGTTAGCCAATTGTTATTCTTCAAAAGCAGTGTCTGAGTTTCTTAAAAAGTTGTTTTTTAAATGTGGGACCTTACAGTACCACAAAAACAACGAAAAAATAAAATTACTGAGAACACTTATTTATTATAAAACACATTTCAAAACACCTCACTCTCACATTGAGTCATTATTTTTTTCCAGAGAGAGAATACACAAATACGATAAATCAACTTTTTTCTTACTCAACCTAATTTCTCGAAACAAACCCCAGGGTTTAAAATCGGCAAAACCCACCTCATTAAAAGGGTATTTGATGTTTGCTTGATGAAACGTTTGACCGTCAACATACGCAGTGACAAAACTTTTTCCAAATGACTTTTTTGTGTACACGATTGCCAGCGAATGCTATAATGTACAAAATATTAATTGCAACATTTTATTCACAAATTATTAATGTAATCTTTATATGAAATTGTTTGCAAAATAGACGATTAGTACATAATTCATGGTTGGCAAAACAGACGGTTTTTACGTTGTAGTGACAACAAAAATATAAAATTAGCGACAACTTATTGTTCGCAGAAAGCATACACGTTATGTAAAATCTGTCCATTTTTAGTACATACCTCTCAACATAAATACCCACAACTATATCTACAAAAGTCGTCTACACCGATTGCAAACTTTTTACAAATATCATCATCATCATCATACATGCCTAATAAGAAACTTAGGTCTAGGTTCTTGGTCCATTGCCTATTACAATTTTCAGTTTACTGGAGTATTTAAAATCAACAAAATCAACATAATTAAAGCATTGTACGTGACTCCCAAAAATACAAAACATATTCAAAAAACATAACAAGAATAAGTACGTATATTACCCATTTCTGGTCATCAAAAGGCAAATCTGTTACTGATGTAGCTATATATTCTTTCTTTGTACAAACGGCAATAACAAGATACCCCTTGTCTGTGAAGAAGGTCTCGAATCCTTCGCCAGTTGAGCTCAGGAAACTGAGAGTAAAAATGTTTAGAAATCACAGACAAGAAGCTCCTGTTTTTAACGCAGATTGACCATATTTTAAATGAAATAAATCTTCGCAATAGCAAACAAATGTAATGCATACATTACATTACAATAAATAATACCTTACAATTAACAATACAATGCTAACTGCCTATCTATTTTGCAATAATCTTCAATATTTAGTTTAGATTTGTATGCATATGTATTCTGTTGCTGTTGTATTTTAGATTTTATTTTATTTTTACCTATAAATTTTAGCTCACGGCCCAGACCAGTTAAGCATCGCTTTTTCAGAGTCGTATAGATTGCATGATTTTCCCAGTATATTTGTATTTAACGTGCATTCTATGAATAAAATTGATTGATTGATTGATTGATTGAATGCAATTTAATGCAATGTAATACAATACAAAGAAATGCAATGCTAAATTTAAGACCGATACAAAATGCTAGTGCAGGCAAAGCTAAATTAAGTCTATTTTCAACGTTATTCATACAGCTTTTTCTTCACTGGGGTTCCCTTTGTGCAATGAAAAATACAGAACCATCTAAGATTATTACGATAGATTTCAAAGAAATAGGTCCATAAACCCACCTGTACAACATATGCCTGACTTTTGAATATGCTGGCCTGTGCTGAGAAGGCACTGGAAGACTGAAATCAAGGCATATCCAAGTATGAAAAGTGATTCCTTTTCCATTCCATTTATGAATTGATGGACCCTCTAAAGCCTGAATGAAAAATAGATCTTAAGATCTCAAACAATTTAAAACACAGATAGTAGTTATTATTGTGTTGTCAAATTAAAACTACATTAAAATTACAGAAGACATACCTTGTTTTGTGTTACATTTCCAAACTGCACTCCAAACGGTGCTGTCAAGCCCACTCCTTCAACAGCAAAAATTCAAACCCCACCCAGTAGACTAACCTGGACATTACCATTAGGAGTGCAGTTTGGAAAAAAACACAACATAACCAGAAACAATGTATTTTAAATGTCTTCTGTAGTTTTAATATAATTTTAATTCAACAACACTCGCTACATGTGGTTCAAACATTACAAATGTCAATAATAAATCGCATAAACTCCCCCATGATTTACAGTTATAAAAATATTCTACAGTTATATATTGTTATAATATATTTATAATCTACTGTTTTCGAACTAGATTCTTCTAATTTCTATTTATTTATTAATATTAATATATAATCTGGTGTTAGCATCCAGCAAAACAACTGGGTTCTACAATTTAAGACAAAACAAATACGATTTATGCCAACAAACCTTGAGTATCCAAAAATATTTTGGAAAACTCCAAGTAATTAGCACCCTCAGAAAAATGTAGTACAGTTGAATCCCACTTTCTCAAATTCTCAAGGGAAATGAAAAATTTGTCGAGATCTCAATGGACATACAACACAATTTGAGCTTATCGGAAGTCCGAGCTAAATAAATTCAAGTTAGAGAGCTTCTACTGTGCTTTAAAAAGCTTTCAGAAGTATTTTTAGTGGTTTTCAATTCCTGTATTATATCACAAACACGTTTATTTCTTGGGTTGTACGCACTAGATTTATGGCTACGACTATTTACGAAGCCATTCAGTCCAAAAATTACAACTTACAAATACATCCGTTGGATCATAAAAATCAATGAAATATCTCGGTTGTTTTTCGTCTACTTGAAATGCCATTCTTTCCAGAGCTTGTAATAATCGATCACTGTAAGAAATCTGAAACAAACAACATTCTAGTTAAAAAATATAGCTACTGCAAAAAATGCACAAGGTACAATAAAATAAAATTCTATGTTGCTTATTATGGTCTTTGAACTTATTATGTAGTTCTTCATTATAAAAGTATATATGACAATAATGATGATAAATTTTAACAAACAAATTTAATGACTCATATTATAATTAATTAACATAATATTAATTAATAATGTTTGTCATTCACGCATTAATGCCTAATTTTCACCAAAAATGTTTTTAAAATCAAACGTAAAAATGTTATAAAACCAAATTCATTTGCCCCCTGTGGGGCTCTTGTGATATGTCCGAATACGCTATTGTTTAAATTATTTCCCTCCCATTTTTATCCGTTTCTTCCTTTTTCCTCCACATTCCCTTTTATTTTCTCTTGTGTTTATTTTCCCTTTCCCTCTACGGAACTACGGAACAGTCAGTCGAATATTTATTCAAGATTATTTTACTATATTTGAGCCAATCAACGCTTAAAAAATCTAGGTAGGCATCAGGGGTATTTCCTTTTAAACTATCCTTGGGTACGAGATTTCGTATCTACCTGTCTATCGTCTGCATTTTTGTTGAAAAGACCAATCAGTTGTTTCAGTTGTCCTGGTTTGATGGATAGGCTGCCTAGTATTTCTAATAAACTGATAAGACAACCTGAAAAAATAAATCATTTTGGTTCAGAACTGTCAATCCAAGATCTTAAATAGAGCAACACCATGAATTCACAAGAGGTAGATCAGGCTAAATCTGCAGACCGTTATACTCAAAAGACCAGCAGATTGTTGTTAATCCAAAATAAATCTAGGTAAATCAAAAATAGAATCTAATGTAAGAAAGTAAGGAATGGGTTTACGCATGACGAGTCATGTGATTAAGCATGAACATTTGGGGGAGTATTTGTTCTTGTAGCTTGTGTAAAAATAAAAAGAAAGCAACACCGCAGAAAAATCTCAGTTGAGATGTGGTTCAGACGCTGTGAAAGACTGAATCATAAAAAGTTAGAATTTACTGTATTTTGTATCGCAGTTCACTAAACGTTTTGCACGTGGTTGCACTTATTCCCACATTATATCTGTAGCTGATTTAATTAGATTAATTTCACTAGTTTTGAACCTTTTATGCATATTAACTATTGTTACATTATAAGTATTGACTATTGTTACATTATAAGTCAAATGCTGGAAGTAGTATGAAGATGCAAAACATATTAGCTTAAATTTCTTACAAGTCAAAGTGTCTTGTTTACCTCAAAATTGTTCTTTTTGCTATTCAAAGACACGGTACTAACTAGCAACAGGTACAGTGAAACCTCTAATAACGGACACCTCTCTACAACGGAAACCTCCCAACAACGGACACCTTGCCGTTGTCCCGAATTTCCGTTATGTGGTCAAATCCCTGTTAACTAAACCTCCATTCAATGGACACATTCCAACAACGGACAGAAACTTTCGTCCCAAAGGTGTTCGTTATATGGAGATTTCAATTTAGCAAGAAGATAAAAACCAGATAAATTCTGTTGTAAGTTTATAAAACAATTACCAAAAAACAATTAGAAAAACATATGCCTTTACCATTGAAGTACTAGAAAGGATAGAGAGTTCCACGCTCGTTGCTTAATCTAAAGAGTGCTTGATTTTTGCATGGTAAATTAAAACTCAGCCAACTATAGACACCTTACCATTTTTCGCATTACGTAAAATCACAACAATAGTAACAAAACGACAAGAAAGTCAAAATTAAAATCAACTTACTCAATATCTGTTTGGATAAACTGTTTTCTTTCTCGAGCAGCTTGATAATATTGCCAATCAAATCAAAATGACAAGCAATTATCCTGTTGTGATTAACTTTTGCACAAATAACTCTCAAAGTCTCACAAACGCAACTGAAAATATGATTAAAAAAATCAACAGGTAAGAATGTAAAAGTTCATTTCATCCAGCAACAACTATGTATGTCAAGATGTTTACATTTCTGATTATGTTTATTGCCAAAAATTAGAAACAATGTATGGATATTAAAAATAAAACCAGCTGCATGTTTTACCTTGTAAACAAAACGTGTATCCATGTTACTTAATTATTACAGCTTTAGACGCTAACCAACGTATACAATGTGAATACGTGAATAAGCAAAAGGTAAGAGCAACAAAATTGAATCTCACCTTTGCAAATCTGCAGGCAATGATGGTATGAGATCGATAAGAACGTTGGCTATTTCTCCATTTGCGATTACGTTACAATAGTTATCAATAATCCAATTTCCATTCACAAGCTAGAATAAAAGTTTGATAAGAAAATATTTGAAAGAATACAATCTTTTCCTATCGAGTGTCCCAAAAAAACCTTACACGGATTTTCCATGCATAATGCAAAAACGTGAATAGGAAACTTTTCGTAAACACATCTATTAAACAGCCTGATAATATAAGAGTAATTTCTGACCTCGATTACTAAGAACGCAAATATAAGAGCTGTGGTATCATCATCCATATTTTAAAATTTTTTCAATGAAAACAACGTGTTTTGCTATTGAAGCGTTTCAGGCTCCTAGATGAAAAAGTGTCATCAATTTCAAGTCAGTCAGTTTTCTTCCTTTCAAATCTAGTAAACAAAAGACTAGAGGACAAGGAAAGTTAAACAAAGGTAATATCTTTTCAGTATTTTCCTAAAAATAAACAAAGCAAACTTTAAATTCATGATTTTCAGAGAAAAACAGAGAAAAAAACAGAGAAAAAATGTATCTTTGATTCCTTTATTTTTGACGTCTTATTGAATGAACAGGAACAATTATTGCTCAAAATTGTACTTCTATAGAAAAACAAGAATTGTACAAATTTTGCTTTGTTTCCCTTGTTAAATTGTAGATTCGAAAGGTACGGAATTGACTGACTCGAAAGTCATGACACTTTCTTTGTAAGGCCTAAAACGCCTTAATTGCAAAACGATTTATTTTCGCTGCGAAGAACTTTTGGACATAAATATATATAATCGCCGCTACATTTGCGTTTTTAACAATAAAGGTCATAAATTACTCGTATGTTATCAGACTGTTTAATAGATGTGTTTACAAAAGGTTTTTGCATAATATTTGCAAAACCCATGTAAGGTTTTTTTGGGACACCCTGTATTTTTGCTTAAACTTTCTATAGGGAACTGCTTTCATGAAAAAAAAATAACGTTGGGCAAATTAATATCTTAACGAACATCATACAAACAAGCACATACAAAATGAATTAAAGTCTTTTAAAAAACGAAGTAAAACTGCTAGCATTGATAAGAATATCCACTCTGGTAGATAATTATTCAAAACTGATTGAACTATCAAAGATTAATAAACTAAAGAAAAACGTTTCTCTTACAAAATTACAACTGTAATAAAGACGGGATCGTTTAAACCCATATATTGTTACCAGGTTATTACAAAAGAGTGAATTGATCAGCGTGAAAATCGATTCCCAAAAGAGTTATGGAAAACGTATTTCAGACTTGTTGAAGTTTTGTGAAACAACGTATTCTAGTCATACAGATAACGATACGACTTGAGATTGAAAATAATAGATTTTAAGCTAACGAGTGCATTTAATCAAATCAAAATAAACAAAGAGAGCAAAACGTTGTAGTTTTGTTTGTTATAAAACTAACTTGGTTGCTTTGGAAAGTGTGAATTCTATCCTGAAAGGTTACAAATAGCATTTACTTCCTGAGAGCTTAATAAGTGGTTTTAAGATCATGCTCTGGGCCTAAGACTATGGCCATTCACAAAAAGCTAGTTATCATTTGCATAATTTCGCTAATAAAATTCTGAAAAACAAAGATGGTGCTTATCTCAAACTAGTAAAAATTGTAACACCAACATATGAAAAATATTACTTGCTTATGTTTAATTTCAGTTGACTCCACAGTCATAAAAGCTGAGATCCCAATCAAAATAATAAGTCAACTAAAAACATAGAAAAACAAACAACAGTTTTTAATCTCCCGATATTTAATTAAACTCTTGTGCAAAGTGTTGATAATTTCAAAATTTACTGAATAAAAATAAAATAAAAATGCTCCAACAGAAAAACCATAGCACTACTTACTAGCTGAAAAAGAGAGCCTATAACCTCCCGGGAAATGTTTTTTATTCTTTTGAGACAAACAACCAGACAATCGCCAGAAAACTTCTCAACGTAGGAATTCTGGAAAAATGTAATTGATGAACATAACAAAATGTGAGAAAATCAAATAATAACAATAATTTTCTTTTCAAGTAATTGAAAAACAAACCGAAGCCGAATTGGAAAGGCAATTACAATCAATACAACGTAAGCAAGTCTAAATCAACGAATCTTACAAAAAGTACAATTTCTTCTGTCATGCTTTTGGAAAATGCAAGCTAGCATTTTATTTTAGTGAAAAGTTTCCCTATGTTAGGTTACTTTCAAGTCAAGCCAAGAAGCCTGGTATAAAAACAGACAAAAAATGCAATAAAAAGTTAATTGGCTGCCTTAACGTTGCAATATTTAATTCAAACTGACAACAAAAGGACAAAAGACAAAAAAGGAAAGGGCAGAAGGAAAAACCAAGCTTAAAAGTCACTGCAACAAGTTTCAGACAGGTTACTCTTTGTTTTCACATAAATTTACCTTTGCAAATTGACCTTCTTTAACAAGATATGTTATGAGATCGAGGCATGTCTTTCCTCTGAGATTTGCCAGATCATTATCTTCGGTCTACAACAGAAAAGAAAGCAAATGATTCAAGTGAATAACAAAAATTATCAACTAAAAAACAAAAACCGAAGATATTTGTTTCTGGTAAATATATCATTCCTAACCAATAAATTCCCAAGTTGGTACAAAAAAGTTCTACAATTTGATAACAATAGCACATGAACAAATAATCAATAAAAACAAGAAAAAACAATCAGCAATAACGTTAAACAACAATTTGTATGGTTAAAGGTATTAAATAAAACGTAAATGGACTAAAACAAGATTATTACAAGCTTCTTTAAATTAAACTTTGAAAGTTCAGGATGTCTTTTGAAAGCAGACCGAAAACCATGAGTTCTGCGCGCAGGCTAAATGTTGGCAAACTACGCAGAAAGGGCCGTCTCCAAAGAAGCTGTCTCACTGATCTTGGCCTCGTTCTGATTGCTTCTGAGCATAAAGATGAAACTGAGACTGCTATATTGTCCAGAGTGAAATTCTACGGTTGTCAATATTGAGAAGGTCCGGCATCGGCAATCAGTAGAAAATTAGAACCCATTAAAATTAAAATGAATCTTCTAAAGTCATTCACATACAAAATAATTTTATGGCATTTACTCACTTTCAAATTTAAAAATTCCTTTATCTGTTGAAATATGTCTACCTTGGTTCCAACAAGACTTCTCTGAAAAAATAAAATGATTTTCAATTTGACTTTAACTCGGAAAAATACCTAAATTTATATAAAAAAAATTATTATACATTAAACGTTTTTCTCTCAACCAGGTCAACGCCTTTTTCGCACAAAATATTGTGTCAAAATATAAATTTCTCAAAAATCTTCTACTTCTAATAACGCAACTTTATTATAAAATAAAGACTTCCCAATAATATCAATATCAGGGGATATATTGACAATTGTGTATTAATATGGAATATTAATATGGACAATAGTCCCAATAGTCTTCATATCCGGCGATATGAACTGCATAAAAACTTTTCAAATGAAAAACAAATTAATTTTATGTGATCAGATTATTACAGAGATTATAACATTTAATTATCAGGATTTTAAGCAACTTAAAAATTGATTGAATGAAACGTGATTCAATGTTTTTATAGAATTCTATATTATATATTTTAAGAATATAATTTAAGACTCTTAAACAATATTACGTACAGTTATCATTTCTGGCCATCTTCCAAACTTCTGCATCAGCTTGCTGCACTTAGTCAACTCGATAACTGTTTCTGTTTGCAAAAATTGTTTACATCATGATAAAAGTAATATTATAACATAAGATATTATAAAATATCAAAAATATCAAAATTAAAATATTACAATAACATAAACAGAAAAAGCTTCTAAACCAATTCTAAACAACTATTACAAAAACATAAAAAGAAAACAAGTAAAAAATCTGTTTATATTCATTGAAGCGCTTTATAAAAATTTATCAAAATTGCACAGCTTTTGAGCCAGTCAATGCCTAAGAATTCGAAATTTAACATTTTTTTTTATCATCTTATTTTGATTCGAATTTTACATAGCTTCTAAATTTTTACAAAAAGGAAACTAATCTACTTCGAATGTATTTACAATTATTTCTATTTTACCATCAACTAAATAACATTTACAATAAAAAACTAAATATACATGATTTTTTTTTATTTTTATTTTATTATTTTAAACATAAAGCAAATCAACACTACGGAGACAAATATTTTTTAGGATTTTTTGTTTTGTTTCACGTAATGTTTGAGAAAGAAAAAGAAAAAAAGAATCATCTTCTAAGGTCATTTTTAAGACCCTTCTATTCGACAAACATTATAGTTACATTTAATCCCATCCCATATTTTTATCATTCTTTTGAAAATATTAAAGTTGTTCCATACCCTCGGTCCAAGGGATCTGAGGCTATTTGAACCAAAAGTAACTTGATTTGGTCTATGATGTATTATGTCATAAGGATTTCTCTGAGATCGGAATGAAGAATTTGCTTTAAACTTAAAGATATCCTTTATAAAGGAAGGGTTAAGATTTTTCATTGTTTTCTAAATCTTAGTACAAATTCTTAAGCGAGAAATGTGCATAGTACATCTTTGGGATTTCAATAGTAGCCAAGCATACGAAGTGACATTGTCATTGTATAAAAATCTTAATGCTCTTTCTTGTATCTTTTCAATTTTCTGCAATGATTTTTCTGTTGAAAAATGCTTGACTAGAGGACAGTAATTAAAGTTAGAATATATAAAACTCTGAATTAGTATTTTTCTTTCTTTAAAACCAATGAAAGATTTTAGTCGTTTTAGGACATTTAACTGGGTTGCAGCCTTTTTGCAAAGATCAGATATGTGGGGATCGAAATTAAATTTATTGTCGATCTTTACACCTAATAGTTTGACACTTGTATCTGTCGTGATAGTTTTCCCTTTAATATTTATTTCAATTCCACTAGTATCTTTCCTATTTTTTGTCACAATTAGCGCTTGGAATTTCTTGGGGTTTGCAATCATTTCATTTTAATCCAGCCATTTGATGGCTGTATTGGATTCTTCTTCCAACACCTCAACAAGATCTGACATGTTGTCGGAAGAGTAGGCTAATGTATTATCATCGGCATAGTTGTAAAGATTTGCACGTTTACTAAATAAAAAGAGGTCGTTGATGTAAAAGTTAAATAGTATGGGTCCTAATACTGAACCTTGCGGAACACCTGATAGAGTATTTAACCCCTGATAGAGTGTTTGGTGTAAGTGTCGGCATGTATAACTGACCTAATCTGTATTGCACAGATCACACTTAAAATTGTACAAAACGGATTGTTGGTTCACAATGGGGAGCTTTAGTTCCCGAGATTTTACTTGTTCGCCTGCTGGTGAAAACAGGCAGAACTTCTTTCCTGAGAATGATATCGTTTTAAAAATGTGTTATGACCCACATAAAATTTATAGAACTACGACTACGAGAGATTCAATTCAAATATTTCTTAAAAAATTCGTAAGCATAGCAAAAGCTACTCACGATGAATTTAAGCATGATTTAATTTTCATTTTGTTTTCGTCGTGACATGTGGGAGGAGAAGACAACTCAGTTGGTGAAGTGCATTTTAATGCAAAAAAAAAAAAAAACAGCGTTCAATTTCACGAACATTGAACAAACCGAAACAGCATCATATAGGTTTTGAAATTTCGCAAAACCTTGCTTGGAACTATTACTTTGAGCTGCTAAATGAGCTTCAACCGTTGCAAATGAAATATCTCACGAGTTGCTGCTGCCGTTGTGGAATTTATTTTGCTCTCCTTTTCTGTCTTGTCTTGCTTTGCTTGATGACCTTTCTTTGTGGCTTCACGTTCAGCTAAACAAGAACTGTCTATAGTAGTGAATTTTGTGAAGAGAAATATTTTCAGAACAATCGTAATCAAAAATTTTGCAATAACGCAACGATCTGGAATCTCCTTGAGGCCCACAAAAAGTCTCCGGTGAAAGTCGTCATAAAATTTCAACAAGTAGGCGTTTCAGTTCCGGAATCTACGTCACAGATCGACCCAGATCTTTATTAGCGACGCGACTTTTTCAGGAAATTGTGCAAGTTTGGCACTTTTAAACGCTTATTTTGACACAAAAAGGAGCCTAAAAAGAATTTTAAACTGCCCTGTTATCAGCACCACGAAAACTATAATTTTATGAAATAAAAAAATGCGTTTTAGTAGCCCTTCAAGTCCACTGAAAAAAATATAACAATACAGTAGTTGATCAGAATGTAATATCAACTGTGAGCATGTACATTCTCCTCTCGTGGTTTTCGTCGTCGTCGTCCTGCACGTTCTCCCATCATCATTACGCACAAAAAACATGCACTTACTTTAAACTTCAATTTCACAGCAGAGCACAGAGGGGGTCGCGGGAGTTATAATTCTGCATGTTTGTATTTTTTATTATCGTATTGTATTGCTTTTCCAGACAACCAGGCCACGTGTCTTCCTCGTTCTTCACATTAATGATATATCTCTATTTACCTTTACCCGTAAAAAGACACATTAAGCTATTTTTGAAATTCTAATTATAGAACTGGAATTGTCTCGGAGGGTAAATTCGATAGACAGGTGGCGGGGTGTGCCATTTTAACATGTAAAATCGCACCCAAAAATTTATTAATTTTTCAGAAACCATACCCTAAAATTTATAAGAAAAAGAAAATACACACTCTAAGATCATCATCTAATGATTGCGAAAAAAATCAAATAATGTAATCAAGTATTTTGAAAGATGATACCCTAAAATTTATGTTTTTCTCAAAAATGATAAATTGACCCTACAAAGTAATTTTGTGTCTGAAAAAATCAACCCAAATGGCACATCTCGTACCGGTATATATTGTAGCTACCCCCCCAACCAGGAGTTGTCTGGGACATCATGAGCTGCCTTGCATTTGTAGTTACTCAACGTCCCACTCAAGTAATGAGTGAAATAAAAACATTAATTTTTGGCTCTAATCGTGCCTATATATTTTATCTTAGTTTTTTCACCACAAGACATTAAATCAAGTTTTTACCTAAACAGCATGAATTTTCATTTATACTTTTTTTCAGTTCCTTTTCCTTGATAAATTTACTTTCTTGGGGAAGACTTAGTATACAGGAATTTTTATATGACACCTAAGGTGACATATATTTAATGACCTCGAAAAAACCTTGCAGTTTCTTGACACGGAAGGGAAAGAGATCATCCTTTTGGGTGACACAAATTGTGACATCTTGCCTAACTATTCTTCTACTCAACTTAGCAAGGACATCAATCTCCCATCGCACTCAAATTGATTATCACAAATGTATAATCTTTTCGGTTTCCACCAGCTGATACAGACTGCCATTAGAGAAACTACTACATCCTCTACTCTAATAGATCATGTTGCTACTATAAAAAAATCAAATATTGTGGTATCAGGCGTTCACCATATTGGACCATTATTTGGTCTATGGTGTCAGAAAATTCCGTGGTTCTCTAAAGAAGCAGCATAAGAGTATTTCAACAAAGAGCATGAAACATTTTGACAAAACTGAACTTTTGAATGACTTACTTTCGGTTGATTGGAAGGGTATTGTTTCCAATACAGACGACATTAATGTGGTCGTTGAACATTGGTCCAATATATTTTCACTTATTTTAGAAAAGCATGCTCCTATGCGCAATAAGCGGGTGTCCGA
>JAYJMH010052092.1:0-13447 GCA_036873815.1 Phacellophora camtschatica | reverse complement strand
GTGGTGAACCAAGGCCCTCCGCAGGAGCTAGGAAGTTTGGAGTGCGAGCGCAGCGAGCACTCCTACTTCCTAGTATAAGATAAGTGTTATGAAAACAACAATTTTGCTGCTGTTACGTTCATAATGCACTATTTTGCACTATTTTTATACCACATTTTGCCGAAATTAGAAAGTGTGTCCGCTAAAGATCATTTGCCCGAGTTTGATTCTAAATTTATTTAAATAGACCAAATCGGCTAAGGTTTGTTTTCACCCAATTCAAGTCAAGTGACCAATCTCTTGATAAAACATCTTTTGATGATGATGCCATGAAAACTTGTGCCATGAATGCAAAGAGTAGAATAATACTAAAACTTCCCAACAGTATCGTAACTTGACTTATAATGGGTAAAACAAACTTTAGCTTATTAGGTCTATTAGCGTATTTTTTGTGTTGGATTTTTCGTTCATTTATTTCATTCATTCATTCATTCATTCATTCATTCACTTATTTATTTTTTCATTAACAGCCATTTAACTTTTTTTTAATTATTCACATTTCAGGTTTTCTTGAAACCAATGAAAAAAAAACAGATTATGCCGTCTGATCAAATTCAACAAATTTTTCCAAATTTAGACGAATTAATTGAAATTCACAGTAAGTTGATGTCAGGCTCAGCCATTTTGTAATTATTCAATGTTTTCACATCTTGAAAACAATGTAGAATGTCATATTTTTGGGATTTTCTATCGTTTGAGAGATTTTGATACCAGTTTTTCATATGATATGTGAATTGGTTTGCTGGTACAGTATACTCCTGTTAACTTGTCAAGGAATCAACTCGAAATAACGAGGGAAAATGCTGAGTTCAAGTTACTTTGGAGTATACTATACTGTGTTACTTCATGCAAAATGTAGAATGGCCATAAAAGCCACAATTCATAAATTGTTTGTTTTGTTTCAAACTCAGCCATTTTCAAGCTTGTTTACTTTGAAACAGAGGGGCGGAACAGGGGTTCAAACTCCCTTCTCACCCTAGTTTTCATTGAATGATCCAATCTCCTTTGCCCTTTTTCTAACTCAAACTCTTTTCTCTTCCAATTTTTGGGCAATTGTCCCTTCTCTTTTCGTCTATTTCACTCTCTGTTAAAAACTGAAAGGTTTTAATTGTGGTAATATTTTTTTCAAATTATCTCAAATTTCTTTTAGCCTCGCTTTTAGCAGATCTGAACACGAGAGTTGCTCGACAAGGAGATGTCATTACTTCCATTGCGGACATAATTTTGGCAAGGGTACGCTTTCAAATTTTTTTTTTCTTTTTCAAAGTCTGTGCCGTTTTTTTCACAGTACCGAATTAAAATTAAACAGAAAATTCCACACGGATTACATAATTAGATGGATGGCGCAATTAGGTATGTAGTCGACTGCCCCCTGAAAGATGAGTTTATATTATCAAATCACGGAGATACCCATGGTCATGCAATGCTTATTTTCACATAAAGGCATTGTAAACATACATCAAATGAAAGGCAAATCTTGAACTACAAATTTGTTAATGTGATGAACTGTCATGTCATATGGCATCAAGATATACTACTAAAGAATGGCCAGGCCCAAAACGTATAGTTTTTTAATTCAAGGCTGTTGTAACAGGAGGAATTTTGACAAATTGGACAAAAATAATTCAGTATCGTCAAAGCTATTATGCTGTTGTAAATAAAAGATTACGGTTTCAAACATGACAATGAGATTCGTCTCTATAAGGAATAGAATTAAACACTTTCAGCGCTGCCTAGCAAATCATAATAAACGAAATCATAATATTTAGTTGTATTTGTTTATTTTGATTTGATTGAGTGCACTCTAGAATGTGAAATCTATCCTTTCAAATTGCAAATCGTATTGTCACGTTTACAACACCATAATAGCTTTGACGATACTGAATTATTTTTGTCCAATTTGTCTAGTTTGTAATGTCTTATATCAACACATCTGAGCAGGATAAAACACCCATTTGCTCACCCAGACCTGTGCTATACTGTTTTAGCTCTTTATGTCATCTTGACAACGTCTATTTTAGTTCAGGCGCTACATGACATCATCTGTTTTAGTTCAGATTTGTTGTAATTTTGACATCGTTTATCGTTTCATTTTCCTCACGATAGCAGCGGGATTGAAATGCAATGAACATAGAGATTTATTTTCATTTCGTGTGTTCCAAAAAGGTCCACGTTTGCAAAGTTTTTGTCAAGGAGCTTTGACGAGTGGGTTTAACTCAACTCATATTGAGCAGATTTTGTATCGAACTTCAAGTCGAAGCATCTTCCATAAGCAAAAACAAACATATTTAAATTTAATTTCCTTCGTTAGAACTTTGCTAACACCTCGCCTAACATTTCTTTCGGGTACATAGAGATTATTATGTATGGGTTTATTCGCAATTTCTTATTTTAAAACCACATGCATCATATATATTATGTTTTGTGTTTCTAATTTATATATTATCTTTGTATTAGTTTGATGCTGTTCCCGGTGAGAAGGCCAAAGAGGTAGCTTCGGCTTTCAACAATAATCAAAGAATGGCAATGGAAATGCTTAAGGTATTTTTTAAGAGATTTTGTTTGGGCGAAATAATGTTCTCTTTAAATTGATAATCTTTGTATTCATGTGTCACTTATTACAAAAAGATTTTTAAAAATGTAGAATATGTAAGTTTTTATTTCCTTTGTCATTATCGAAATTTATACTGGGTGACCCAGAAAGAACTATGTCCGTTCTCAGTGCTCTAGCTCGAATTCAATGAGACTGCAAACCCTAAATTGTGCACAAAAACGACTTCCGAAGAGCAAACCTGGAGTTTGGGATATCATCCAGTCATCTGCTACCACGTTTACCTGTCCAAATCTTGAAACTAAAATTGTCCTAATATGAGAGCTTTCAAGTTAATTTGAAGAAACATTTTTAGTCTATGTTTTGACATTAAAACAGCGAATAGAGATTAGTTTCGGTCACCTGGTCCACTGTATTGATTCTTACTTTTGCAAAAGTGTAAGTTACATAATTTTATTGACACTATATATATTTATTTTTAAATTTATTGAGAACCTCCTCAAGCATTTTTTTGAATTTTATTAATTTTGTTTCTTTTGTTTGCAGAACAAAATAAAGAAGGATGCAAAATTATCGGCGTTTATGACTGTAAGTATAATTTAAAAACTGTACGTTTTGTTGTAAAATCTGTGACCCATTATCTAGAATCTACTTTGACTTTCCATGAGTTTACGGTCCTATTTTTATGACATGTTTTCTGAACTACGTTGTTTCTGAACTGCAGCTGCTTTTAAGATTTTTTAAAAATCTGATTTCTTTGCTTTGGAATAAATAAAATTTTGTGTTCTGGATTATTTTCATTTCTTTTTAGTTAACCGTCATTTGGGTTATTCATTCTTGTGATAAATCTATCATAGTGAATTGTTTCATACTTTTTACATAGTGTTCTCCAATTTAATACACATTTTCGTCAGTTGAAACATAGTCAATAGAAAATTGACTATGGTTGAAAACTTGATGTGTTAACCGGCTCAATTTGATGTGTTAACCGGCTCAAGCTGAAGTTGCATAGCGTAAAAAACTAAATAATTAAAGATTTATCCTCCAAGGTCCATAATAGAAGACTCTCCTTGAATTAATTTTAGCAAAAATTTCCCAAAATATAACCCTAATTTTTAATTTGTTCAAAACATTTTATTTTTTTTTTATATCTATTCTAAAAATTACATAACTAACACGGTTTACATTAACGATACCATAGAAGCATGGCAACACATAGCAACCCTGTGGCCTTAGGCTGATCTATACGGTCACGCCCAGGCAAATGCCACCACCAGTTTAAAAGATGGTTGTTAAAAGTATGAGAAGAAAAATAAGGAGCAATACTCGCCTGGGTATGACCGTGTTAAGCAACCTTTACAAAGTTAAGCAACTCTTTCAAATATCAATACACTCTTGTCAGATATTGTTGCATTGATTTCAATAAGGCAGTGGTACATGCATTTTAGACCCATTTATGCCCTTTAGTAGGTCATATCGACAAATCTTTTCCAACTACTCCTTTTATTTCGACCCACGCTCTATTAGGGACCCTAGAGTATTTCTATCAATAGGATTTTATTTATTCATGCATGCAATCTCACTAATATGACTCTTAACCTTATTCAAATCTATAGAGCTATCTTGTTATAGCCATACTGTGTTTATCTTTAAATTTATAACTGTGATACACTATTAAATTTGCCAAAAACTAAACTATCCAACCTTTTCATCACTAGCTGCTAACTGCCTATCTATATTGCAATAATCTTTGATATTTAGTTTAGATTTGTATGCATTAGTATCCTGTTACTGTTGTACTTTATATATTTTTTTACATTATAAATTTTAGTTCACGGCCCAGACCAGTTAAGCATCGCTTTTTCCCATTTCCCCATTATATTTCTATTTAACGTGCATTCTATGAATAAAGTTGAATTGAAATTGAAAAAGCACATGATAAAGATGTGATAAAGATATAATTTTATAAGTACACCGTTAATCATAACGGACTATCTTAAGTACGCAATTATTTCGAAATAAGCTAGCGGCTCAACTGCTAATCTTGGCGATATAAACTATTACAGATTTTATGTACAATATGTGATGTATCAACCTATTGATTGTATTTGCTGAATTTGCATACTTGTAAGAAATTTGTAAGTCTTTTTGAAAGGGATGCATTGTTAGCTTGTGACGCTGTGAAAAGCTTATGTCTTAAAGCAAGATTTTGGTTTGAGAACAGTTTTATTTGTCACGTCGACAAATTTGACGAAACTGAGGGCTTATTTATATGACGATACTGAGGGCCTATTTAGAAAACAAGTTTTCGTTTGATAATAATTTACAATTCTTCAAAATATAAGATTAATCATTTTTATACTTATTCATACCAAAAACGTAAATCGTCTCAACTTAACCAGATTTTAATCAAATGAACTTGGCGCTTCGGTAAGCGATTTTACTTGTGTATTTATATGGGCTCTTCCAGCTCGCTCGTGTATTTCTTATTTGTTGACAATGAATTGAATTGCTTCGATGCAGCCCGACCGGCGGGTTGGAGCGTTTAAATTGGGAGTGGTTTATCTCGCCAAGCAAGATCTCACCACTCAACAGGCAAGGTCTCGCTTACCGAGCTGGCTCGCCTTTCCATATGAACGAAAACTTGTTTTCCCATTGCTTCATAAAGATAGCGAGATCTTTTTTGTTCTTTTGATTATAATTTACACACAGCGATAATGAGAATTTATACCAAAGGAATATAATGGGACTGTCGTATATTGTGAGCACTACATGCAAACGTTGTACATATACATGTGTTTTATTGAATTTTTAATATACATAAATTGCTGTGTTTTATTGAATTTTTATAATTTACACACAGCGACAAGAGGAATCGAAATACTGCAAGCGATTGAAGTTTAACGACATTATGGCAAACACTCATCAGAGACTTACCAAGTATCCACTTTTAGTAAGAGAAATGCTCAAATCTACTCCAGGTCAGTTTTCATTCTGAACAATTTGTACTATCTTCTCTTGTTTTCTTTTGTCTCATTCATTCTTGTTTTTTGTTGTCTTATTTTTTCTTGTTTTTAGTTGTCTCATTTTTTCTTGTTTTCAATTGTCTCTTATTTACAGCATTGTTTGCTATCCTCTTGCATTTTTTTTCATTGTTTACTTCTTTTTAAAAGAACGTCGATTTTTGGAGTTCTTGTTTTGTCGAGCGTTCTTATTTCGTCGGGGGATCTCATCCTGATGGCGTTCTAACTATGCTCTTATGTAATTTAAAGTTGGAATGTAGCAAGGGACTAATTTTTGAAGATAACACAATATTTAGTCTCTCAGCCTCGGGAAGGTTCTTGCTATGCTCTTAAATGTAGGACTAATCTGATCCTGGACGGTCTCAGAAAACCTGTTCTTATAAAAGAAAGAGAGTGCATATTGTTATTTGCTTTAGTTAATTGGTTTTTTTAGAACCATTGAAGGCTGTTATTAACCTTAAAGGCTGTTGTTTAACTCATACATTATGTTATGTTTTGGGATTGAGATTTATTGCTGGAATTTGACAACCAAGTGCAGTGCGTTCTGGTAAAATTCCACCATGATAAGAGTTATAATGCAGTGTGCATACTGTACAAGTGTATACTGAAAGATAGCTTTTCCGTTTCAGGCTCAAATCCTGATTATAAACAATTGGAGAAATGTTCACTTTGTTGTAAGGTGAGTAAATTAAACAAGTCACAATAAAAATTTATGTTTATGAGTTTTGTTTCATGGGTCTACTTTCATTGATATTTTATACAGACGAACTTGCCAAGCTGTGTTGTTAAGCTGGCGAAGTCTTAAAATATTCACGAAGCTATATTCAGCTGACAAACGAATGAATTAAACTTTGAATAGTTTTTAACTTTTTTGTGTTCCTTATGACAATGAAGATTCATTCATTTGATGTATGAAGCGTGACTGAAATAGTTCACTGGTTTTATTTAATTTTTATTTAGTTTATATATAGTTAATACTTTTATTTCGTTTATATTTTATAGTTTTATTACTGGTTTTATTTAATGTATATATATTTAGTTTATATTTATGTTGTTTTTTTAGGATATCTTAAATCGTGTAAATAGAAGTATGAAAGAAACAGAAAACAAATGGGTAAGATAATATTTTTATTTATAATAAGTTATGATAAGTGTTGTTGCTCTTTATTTTTAGCATAATTTACATAACATTGACACATGTTATTGCTGCTCAAGGGTACGTCTGCGCAGCTATATAGTCATTAAAAATACACCCAATAATCGCACTAAAGGAAAATGAAATAAACACGTAGACACCATTTTTTATTTATAAGCAACCCCAATTCTGAGGTAAATAGAAGTAAGCAACTTTGAAGAGACAAGTAAGGAATTTTTAATAATTCGCAATCAGAGTAAGCTCCTCCTGCTTTCGTGGTAAGGCACTTGTGGTCGTGAAAGGACTGTTTAGGCCAGTACTGTATCCAATTATGCTATTTTCAATTACCCAGTACTATTTTCAATTATTATTTAAGCCTATCTAAGTAAACATTAAATTAAAGCAATTTGATTAAAAATTTTGATTGAAAATTAAGCAACTTAAGTATTACGCAAAATCCTAAATTGCTCATAAGAAGAAAATGGCGTAGTTTTTATGAATCTGGTTTGGGCTGCGTACGTAAGTGACCGCCGTGCTGGTCGGTTTCAAACATGACAATGCGATTTGCGATCTGAAGGAAAATATATTAAATCAAAAGAAACGAAGAACAGCTAATTTTATGATTTATTTTATCGTGATTTGCTTGGCTGCGTTAAAAGTGTTGAAATCTATTATATACAGTGACAAATGGCATTGTCATGTTTGAAACCGAAATTTTTTGTTTTACAAAATTCCCCATGTTGCTTACATCAAGTCCGGAAATCAACGAGTTTACGCCCTGATACATTTCCAATTAACTGGTAGATGCTATTTAAGTTTAATTTTACAGGGGGTACCACATACTAACCAAATCAATTCGGAAGATAAACTTATCTCAAAACAAATGCAATTAATAAGGAGATGTAGAATCCCTATTATGCCTTGTGTTTTGCAATCATGGATTTACAAGTTTTGTTATGTTTTTTTCTTCAGAAATTGACAATTGTCGGTTGTGTGTTTAACCCTTTTAGGCCTGGATCTATTTTTGCTAAACAAGCAATTCCTATTCAAGTTTTATTTTGCAGGGGGTAGCACATCCAAATCAGCTTAATTTGTATGATAAACTTACGTTGAAATATGTGAAATTAATATTAACTTCTGCCCGCATTTACCTCCTGAAAATATTTACGTTGTTTGTCAATGGGTCATATCGACCTTCCTGTATTGAGAGGGTTAAACGGAAATATCCAAAAGAAACCTGTGTTTTGCAACTGCATTTAACTATTATTTTTCGGAGGATTTTCTGTTACTTTTCCTGTGGCGGGAGATACATACGCATAAGTATTTTGCAGCCCTGATTTTGATTACCTTGAGTACGGGTGTACAAGTCCAGGTTTTGAGATCTAACATTTAGCTTTAAAAAGAGCACTTGACTTATATAGAAAATCCACTAGGGTACAGAAAATCTACAATAATAGTTTACCTGGAATGGCTAAACACCCTTCAAAACTTATTTATTGATGTAAGCTACTAAAATAGAAATATACTAAATTTTGTGTATCCAGTTTGGGGAGTCATCTTATACACCATGTCCACCATGTCGACTTATACACCGTTATTTACCCTTGGTTTTTACGGTATTTCTTTAATTTCAGAGATTGATTGAGCTGTCAAAGATAATTGACAAAAAGGCATTAGAAGCAAACACTAAGATATTTGAAGAATTCAAGGTATGTACACATGTTTTTATTTTTGTATTTGGGTATTTTTTGGGGGCACTATGTATACAATTGAAAATTGATAATAAAGGAATAGCTTATCAAGATTTAGCTTTATAATTTTATGTTTTTCATCCAGGATTTCGACCTTACGAAGCACAAACTTGTTCATGAAGGGGATCTCGTATGGAGGATAAACAGGACAAAAACTATAGGTAGAAGTTTATTTTAAATTATCAAATATATTATATTACATATGCCAGGTGGACCAAAAAAAAGTCCAGTGCGCTCTTGTTCAGTTTCAGTTTCAGTTTACGTATATATTTGAAATTCAACACATACAATTTAAAACTAAAAAAACATACAATACCAATTAAAGTGATACAATTTTACAGAATAATTAAAGTTAAAATTAATACAGGAAAATACAATTGCATGAAGAATTTCTTAAAGGAGGAGCTCTCTAAGTAGGTAAACCAACGAGAAGAGAGCCCCCCCCCTCCCTATCCTAATTAGTTGATCTTTGATTGACATAAATAGAGAATAATGTCTAAATGTTTTGCAATATCATGACATGTTGTTTTGTAGATAGATTTTAAGGTTCTTTTTTAATGAAAACTTTGAGGAGGAATTTCTGATATCTGAATGGTAGAGCGTTCCATAACTTTGCCCCAAGATATCGAACAGACTTCAAGCCATATCGAAAACTGGATTTTTGAGTCAAAAACAAATCACCACGGTCACTTGTTCCACTGGGCCTTTGTAAACAATAGTTGATTACAAACATGTTCGAAAGGCTTACTTAGATTTGGGATATTATACGAAATTCTACGACAATGTGTAGGCCTCAAAATTGCGAAAGTACTACTGCCCCAGACTTCAGTTTATGCTTGAATCCTAGTCTAGAAATTACACAACTAAAAAATGCTCTTCGCCTTGGATTTCATTGCAATTTTTTTAATAAATCACCATAAATTCTGCACAAATTGCACAATTTAAGCAACAATACAAAAATATTTATTTGCATTTTTTTAAATTTAGGCATATAATTTTAAAGAACAACTATCGAAAGTTTTGAAATTTATTCATTAAAAACAATATATCAGATTTGAATTTAGAAACATTTATTATTCTATTTCCTACTTTATTGCAATTCATAGTTTCATTGAAAATAATGCATAAATTCCCTTTTTTCAGAATTGCACGTGTTACTATTAGATATATACATGATACTACTACAAAAACAAGATGATAAACTACTACTCAAATCACACAGCACCACATTGTCTACGGGTGTACAAGACATGAAGGTAGAAACCAAAGGATAATTTTGTTTTTGATTCATCTATGCCTTTGTCTGCATTTTAAGATTAGCCAACTACATCACGAAATTTATATCACATGATCATGAACATTGCGAATTGATTGGCTATTTGCAAAATTTAAACAAATCAACTGGTTGACTGAAATAAAAGATCTCCAATGCTGACAACTGATCCCAATTTCCGCGTTGGTTGGCCGCAGCTGGAGGAGGCGACCCAGAAACTCCTTTTTCCATATCTATTATCTTTTCAGAGAAGGGTGGGCGCCACTGTGGCAGTTCCGTATATGGGTTTTGTAGTTTGAATTGAAGTTACGACAACCGATCCCAAACCCGCGCTCTCAAAGACCGATCCCAAACCCGCGCAGCACCTTAACCACTTGGCCACTCGACCCGCGGGAGGTAGAAATTTAAAAAAAAAATTTTCTTTTCTAACATAACTCCAAATTTACAAAGACTTTTGGCAAATACTCCCTTGGCCAGACAGATACAGAGCGTCTGAAATATTTTTTGTTTGCGTTCTTATTTCTATATTTGTTTATGTTTGTTATTTTCAACCTTTCTTATGATTTGTTGTAGACAACACACAGTCCCATCATCAAGTTGCACAATTTATTAACAAGAGATGTGGCAACAGGCAAGTGCTTTTTATTACATACAATGAAGCATTTTAGCTCACTTTAATGGTTTAGTCAGAAAATTTATTATCCATATGTTTGTTCGTTTGCGTATTTTTTAGTTTGTTCGTTTATTTGGTGTATATATGTTAATGTCGCGAAATCATCATGAATAGTTGAGCTGGACAAGTTATCATTTTTACAAAAATGCTGCGAATATTTCATTGACTAAGTTTTTATTTAAATTTTAGATAAACGGGCTTTTTTCTTGGTCAGCACGTCTTCAGTGGGACCACAAATCTATGAACTTGTCACGTCAACAATCACCGAACGAAACACGTGAGTTTTTTACGTTATATTTATTTTATTTTTAGTTAATACCTGAAATTCGAGTAAAACGGCTTCTTTCCGCAATTGCACCTTACAGGATACAGAACTTGTCAGTTCTGATCGTTCGGTTATTTTAAAGTTTTTAATTTGCTTCCTGTTTTGTCGTGTAATTTCATGTGTCTTTGCAATGTTTTGGAATGGAAGAAGTCTGTCTTTTTGCTACCCGCAATCTCGAATGCAGTTTGTTTTCTCTGCAGTTTACTATTCCTTATTTTGAACACATTATTGCCGTTAAGGCTTCGAGATTTTGGACGTCAGGTTGTTTACCGCTTTTTCAGTTTTATTTTTTATCACAACGATTACAGCAGTTTATTTTATTTTTCCTTCTCGCATAGATGGGTGAAAGTTATAACGGAATGTGTTGAAGCATCAATACGGAAAGGGAAAGGTAATTCACAAATTTGTTGATTTTTACGATAATTTCATATTTATATCAGTTTTAAAAAATGATAAGAAGTTGGTAAGTGACATGCAAGTTACGAAATAACAGGATGTTAATTTTGTTTTACAACCCGTTGTATATGGCATTGCTATGCTTTATTTTAGAACGTGGTCGACGTGGAGCTTTATGCTTGACAACAACTCCAAGTGTTGCATTTGAAGAGAAAGACGAATTTCCCGAAGGAAGCTCAAGCAGACGGGGGTCGTCTACTGCTAAAGAAGATATTGAGACGAAACATGTTCATGAAGATCCGAAAAACGAAGAGAAGGAAGTTTTTATTGAAACAGAGGTAGGTATTGTGTTTATCTTTAAATTTATAACTGTGATACACTATTAAATTTGCCAAAAACTAAACTATCCAGCCTTGTCATCACTAACTGCCTATCTATATTGCAATAATCTTCGATATTTAGTTTAGATTTGTATGCATATATATTCTGTTACTGTTGTATTTTAGATTTTATAATTTTTTATTTTTACTTATAAATTTTAGTTCACGGCCCAGACCAGTTAAGCATCGCTTTTTCTGAGTCGTATAGATCGCATGATTTTCCCAGTATGTTTATTTAACATATGATTGTATTTATTAACATATATTTGTATTTAACATATAATTCTATGAATAAGATTGATTGATTGATTTATTTATTGATTTATTGAAACCAAAAGGCTGGATATTTACATTTAGATTTTAGTTTTTTTGTGTTTTGGCCATTTATTAATGAAATGAAAATTAGTATATGGGATTTGATAACAGTAACATTATTTTTTAGACGCCGGAGATACCAAACGAGAAACCAAAGCAACCGAAGAAGGAATCTCCATCTAAAGAGAAAATGGCTGAACTTTATGGTATAAAAGATATCTTTTATACTTCCACTTGAAACCTGTTTTTCACACATTTTTCGATTTTTTTGTTTCGTTTCGTTTTCTACTCAAACTGCAATCGTCTTTTCACTTAATTACAAATACTAATGCACTAAATTATTAATACTAATGCACACCACGCACGACATACACAAAATTCGAGTTAGTTGAGGATAAAATTTGCGCATTTTTCGATCACGTTTTGCCAAGCTGTGTTGATATTTTGACAATTTAATTGTATTGATCTTGTGGTCATACTTTTTCAGATCATTTTTATTTGAGGAATTATTGCGATCGGCACGACTGAATACTAGCCGGTCTATTTTGGTTTTACCACACAAACATTATCCTAACAACAGAATATTTTAATTCATATGCTTATGGATACTTTGTGCATATGTGTATATTTTCAAAGTTTATATGCATTTCCGAACGAATTCAGTAATTTGTTTATTTGTTTATTGTTCTGTGTTGCTTGTAAATTTAATTGCTTTTATTTAGAACCTTTTGAATTTAGCCTTGCTATAGTTTCAGTCATAGACAGGGGGATTTATTTGTGTTACTTTAGGTATTGATATATGTAAAATTTTACCACGATAGGTCTTGAATTGTCTGGATCCCTTTTGCCAATTCTGAACGCCCTTGCAATGGGTAAGGTAGATTTATCATTTGCATAAAAGAAACCCCAACTATTGATCAGAAACTTTTTTTTAACTAACCGAACGTTCTGATACGATAATGTTTGAGCTACCTTGTTAAAATTTAACGTAAACTTTTGTTATTTTAAATATATTTTTGTTTCCTATTTTTCGTTAATGAGCTTCGTTAATTTTTCAAAATATAATAAGATTACAGAGTTACTTTTTTTAATCTTAAATCGATCTTTTTATATTGTTTTAAAGGCCAAATTTTTCTGGCTGTTAAATTTATAAGGAAACGTGTATCTATCGTTGATTATGTAGGCAAATCTTTTGTGTGAAACTTTACTACCAGTTAAAGCAAGCATTTGAAAAATAAATTATGCAAGCAAATTTTCAAGAAAGACACTGAAAGTTAACTTTGAAAAATGTTTATCTTCATATTTCTAAGGCATTGATTTTTTATGGAAAAACAAATTTGTGCGCAAATTTTACCCTCGCTTAATTTTATGGTTTGTCATGGAGAACTGTTTTATGATCGTTTTGTCATTGGAAACTAACTAGCGAGGCGTACGTGTCAAGATTGCACCATAACGTAACATATTGCACCATAACATATAACACATAACACATAACATATAACATATAACATATAACATAACATAACATAACATAACATAACATAACATAACATAACATAACATAACATAACATAACATAACATAAC
>JAYJMH010052091.1:0-36705 GCA_036873815.1 Phacellophora camtschatica | reverse complement strand
GGTTGGACTTTCAAAAACGTGGAACACAGAAAACAAAGTTTTACTTGGATGTATAGCAACCAAGCCTACTTTATTTTAGATTTTTTGATGCCTAAAGGTGGTCGCACCCAACTTTTTCGTATCGCATATTCCAATTTTGTCCCTCGGACGTCGCTTTCAAAATAATGTTTTTGGCCCTACCGGTTTCAAGGTACAAGCCACCAAACGGGTGAGCTTTATTTTGAGACACCCGGTATATGGCAATATATTGGGTGACCCAAAATTACCAATCAAGTTTATTTTTACGTTTTACGTTGCCATGTAAGGCCCAATAAAATTAATTTCCCATTAATTGTAGCAATGTCAAATATTTCACCAGCACATTTTAAAAACAATGTAATTTTGGAGGTTTCAAAGGGACCTGGTTTTGATGCATGGTGTAAGTTGTCATAAGAAGGTTATCCTGATAAATAAATAAATCACGTTATTGCAAGTCTTCACTTCATACTGTTAGAAATTCTATAAATATGATGCAAAAATATCATTTGCTTCATTCCTCCATTAAATGCTTTGAAAGATATTAAAAAAAAATTTAATCACAGCCGGCGCATAAGAACATAAATCGAGGTGAGATTTTGGAGGGGATGGCCTAAAATATTTCACTTATACCCCCGGGTATACGCGGGACATTACGGCACTTGTTTGTAAGTTCTTGCGTTATTTACATTTGCCTGTTAAAGCATAAACTTCAAATTTCTTCAGGCATTAAAAATGTCTCAAAATCGTCCCTTGGAGAGCATTGTATGATGATTTTCTTTTTGATCCAGCAACAAGTACATTTTGAGATCAGCCAATTAAATTGCAGGATTTTTATCACATGATCGTAAATGCTGTAAATTTATTATTTTCCGTTTCATGGGAAAAGTTTTAGTCATGTACTGAAACGGAACGCAAAGAGATTTTGAACTAAAAGATTTATTCAAACATTAGTAGAGAAACAGTATTTTTCTATTGATCTAATGAAACTATCGACTATGACTCAAAATACACTTTCAAAAATATATGTTTCCATTGTCAGAAACAAAACAAAACTGCCAATATGTTTCCATTGTCAGAAACAAAACAAAACTGCCTAAAATCAGAAAGGCAAAGGAGGCACTTTTGCTTATAATCAGATTGGGCAAAAGGGCAGATGTCCCTTAAAATACCAACCACTTTGTTTTTGGGCATTTTACAACATCTTGAGGTACACGTCTCTGTTCCTCGATGTTGATAAAATATCCGCTACAAATTCTGGGCTATTTTACGATTCTCCTGCATAAAACTTTAAGTTTTTCTAAAATTCAACTTGACTATAGCTCACAATGATGTACAGTAAGGCCCTGCATTTATGAAACAACTGATAAGAAACTTCTAGGCTCAATTTCTCAGAAGAGCAATAGGAAAACAATAGACGATATTTGTAAACAAAGGTTCGTTACTGCACTTAATCAGAATGCAAAATCCCCAAATAATTTCATAAAAAAATTGTGAACAGATTCGTTAGAAACAAAGTAATGAATTACCGGAACAAAAATACTACACAAAATGTTCAAAAGACACAAATACGGTTATTAGAAAAGCAACGTGAATAACTTTTACAGTTCATCGTATATTTCTTTTGGTGTCTTATATTATTTTGTTGTCGTACTAAATATACGCAAAATACATTCAAATAAAATTATCAAAAAGTCGATACAGTTGAATCCCACTATCTCAAACTCCAAAGCTCGAAATTTGTTTGAGGCAAATTTGTTTCTTCATTTTCATTTTTCATTTATTTAATCGACTGGACTTGCAACTAGTATTAGCGCATTAGTCTACCTAATCTACGTACACAAAACTAAAACACAATAATTTCAAACTCGTTATTGTTGTTTGTTATTGTAAATTTTTATGAGAATATAAAAAAAGTTACAAAATGACGGGCAAGAAGCAAGCTGCCGAAACGAACATCACCAAAATCAAACACCAAAATCAAAAGTTTGGTACGCCTCTTTGCTGCCCTGCCCACCCTCCAAAACAGTTACCGTAAATACCAGTATATAAGTCGAGGTTCTGAGACCTAAAATTTGGCTTCAAGAAGAGCACTCGACTTATACAAGGGGTACAAAAATTTACAAAAATATATTTCTGAAACGGGTAAACACCCTTTAAAACGCCTTATTTGTTGCTGTAAGCTAAAATACTAAATTTTGGGTCTCCACTTTGGGGGGTCGTCTTATACAATGGGTTGACTTCTACACCGGTATTTACAGTATCCAAACTAAGAATTGTTCAGGTTAAAAAAAGTTAAAATATTATTTACTTGACAAAAAGTTATCTTTTAGAATGCAAATCCTGTAAGGAAAACCAGTAGAATAAAAAAAATGACCCCATGAAAAATACACACTCTTTTCCAGTCATCATTATAATCTAACATATACGGGCCTGTTTTCAAAGAAGAGAGAATTATCAATTATGGTACTGAGATAATAAGGTGAGTTACCAAGCATTTACAAGGATTTGTTTTTGGTAGAATCATCCTAGCGATTGAATTCGCATCATTCATTGATGGCTCCATTTATTCTAAACAGAATAGATGCTCAGGCCATTCGATCTGAGAGAGCAATATACGATTCCGAAAATATGGTGGCAAGGAAAATATTACCATGATTCATTGCGTTCGATTTGCGAATCTTTAGCAGTTCAATAGGCATTCGATCATCGAATGCAGTGATTCTTGGCGATGATTTCCTCCTGCCATCTTTTGAGGAATTGTCCATTCGATCATCGAATGCAGTGATTCTTGGGGATGATTTCCTCCTGCCATCTTTTGAGGAATTGTCCATTACCCAGTCTCATTACAATGAGGAAAGATCACCCTGACACTATGAATGCCAATACAATATAGCTCGGGTACCCAAAGTCTGGGTAGAATTCCGGGCTTCCCTGTACGAAGAAAACCCCAAAAGAAAAATAGTGGTGAAGATCCTCCCTCCTTAATGAGCGGACCCTAAGTTCCCCTAATATGAATCAGAAGTCAGCAGGCTTTTATACGTGTTACTAACCAAATAAAACGTTTTCAAGCAATCCATTTCTGTTTCAGCATGTCAACAAACCATTCCTTGTAGCGCCTCTCTTGTGTGGCCTGTTTTCACCTCTGAGTGCAGTATCTACAGCAATAACGCATTGCCTTCTCCAAATTGTTTCCTCGAGGTCTTGATCACACGGATAATACTGAAAAACTTTCTCCTTTACATACTCAAGACGAACGGGGTCTAAAGGAGCTTTTGGGCCGCTTTGCTGTCCTGCCCTCCTTCCAAAACAATTCCTGCCCCTTCTCTCTTCAGGCGAAAAGAGTTGGAACACTATTTGCTTGGCGAAGTTGCCTCGATTCAAACTTTTAGAATGGAGATCCTGCACGATAGCTTCGGGAAGCTTAAAATTATCAAAATTGTACTCGCTTACATCGGAAACGTCTTTTATGTCCGAAACAAAAGAATCTTCTTTAATGTCCGAGTTCAGTGGTGTATTCAAAGGTGCCTTGAAGATACCATTGCTCAATTCAGTTGTCGTGGTAGGGGGGCTCGTGACGGTAAAAGATTGCGAGATCGTAGGCCATGCAGACAAGCTAGACCCATTATTGACTCTGCTTGTCTTCTCAAAACTTTGTTGGGTTACTGGTGTGTTTACATGTGTGCTTGCATCGTTTTTCAACGGTTTGCTTGTTGAATTTTTTCTCCCCAATATGCCATGATTGCCTACTTCATTTTCAAAAGGCAATCTTAACATACCCGAGTCTAATTCTGAGAACGGCACGTTAAAATGCCGAATGATGGCATCTAGTTTGGCGGTGACAGTTCTCAAATACATCAGAATTTCAGACCTCTCCGTGCGACCATGCAAATCTGTATTCTCAGTTGAAGTCATTAAGTTGATTGTTTTCACGGTAGATGGAAGATTGATATTCAAATCATCATCGTCTTCGATTCTTTGCTCATTTTCGGTAACGGGTGGTGCAGGAAATATTCTCCCCTTTCTCTTTTGACCAAAAGATGTTTGCCTGACTTGTCTAGAAAATTTCGACGGTTTGTGAACGTTTAGACGTTGACTCGATGCACGCTTTACCCCTACAATTTTTGGCGTAGATTCGACAACTCGTGGTTCCATATTTCCCATCGACAAATTGGCCATAGTTGGAGCTTCTGAAAACATTCGCGTTTTTGCGAGCGACTGTACTTTTCTCCCACCATCTTCGCTTTGCCTAACAGAGTCTGGGCCATCGTGGACAAAAGCTTCTTTGAGCATAACGCTGCCATCAGTGCCGAGTGTAATTGATTTGCCCATGCAACCTTGAATATCTTTGATGGAAGTTATCACACGAGCGGCGTTTTCAATGTGAAGATCTTTGCCTGTGGTTTCTGTGTCATTTTGGGAGTACACCATATAATCTGCCTTTTCATCCTCCTGTTGGTTTTTTGTCTGTCTTTCCGTACAACCTTTGATAAAAATTTTTATTAATTGTTTAACGCTAAACTAATTTTTCTTTCCAAATTACTGCTCGAAAATACCACAGTGAAAACCAGCATATAAGTACCTACTTACATCTCTTAGGTAAATCGATTCTGATTTAACTTATAGACTGGAAAATAAAGGTTGAAGGTTCTTAATTAATTACAAAATTTTAACGTGATGTAGCTTTAAATATCATAATTTTAGTGTCGTGCAACTTTAACATGACGTAATTCCAAGGTGAGTAGAATCTCACGTCAGGACTTGACCAAAAATTTGGTCCAAATCTTTAAAGACTCAAAAACCAAAATGATCCAAATATTTCAAAAATGCAAACCAGTGAAATGAAATGCAAATTTATGTAAATATACCACATAATTTAATTGTAAATATACCACATAATTTATACCACTGTAATAGTCTGTATTTTCTGGGAAAACGTGACAGGTTGATTATCAGAATGGTATTTCATTTTTAAAAGCAAAGAGACATAATTTGTTCACATTTTTTTTAAATTTCAAAATTTCAAAGAGACATAATTAGTGACAAAAATTTCCTAAACTTTCAAAGCCTTGCAAAACAATTTGTTAATGTTCTAAAGAACATCTTTTATGTCACTAAAATTAAATTTCAACAAAACATTTTTAACACTAACAGAACATTAGAATATTCAGAAAAAATAATTGTCAAAAAAATAAAATATCTTCTTGCTGAGGTAGTTGCCCCTTAAAATCCCTTCTTGACACTCCTCCAAATAATCAGGGTAAATGTTAGGTCCCAACTTTGTGAAAAAAATTCAGAAAAATAAAGAGGATAAAACCAAAATTTTCTTTATTTGATTTTTCATTCCAGAGTCTTTTTATAAGAAATTCACTGGTAAAATCCAGAAAAATTTAAGAAACTATTACTTGTGAATGAAAAATTGCTAAGAAACCTTTTGAAATTTTTAGTGAAGATTACATAATGTAAAATTATTTTAATGGAGTGGACAATGATGTTAGATGATTGATTCAGTGAAGACTTTTTATCCTGTACAATATATATATATATATATGCAATTTTTGTAATGCTTTCGTTGAGAAAAAGAATGCATAATAAAAACACGGGAAATTTTTTATATACAATTGAGAAATTTTTAAGAAATTTTAACTGGTGAAAATTGGCCCAAAATGGTCCAAAATTTAGATACTTTCACTAGTGTTCCAAAATAGTCCAAAATGTTACAAAAAGTTAACCTGTACTACTCCCCTACTGCATTTTAGGTAGAGTAACTGCTCTGGTATTATTATTATTATTATTATTATTAACAGCAAAGTATTTTCTTGCACTTTTTTGACGTATATATAAGTTTATATTTCTAAAAATATTCTTTGGCAAACTATCAATTTGATAAAATATGATGTTTCAATCCTTAGAATCCCTTTGTTTATCATGTTACATCAAAATAAAACTATTTGCAGTGTTGAAGTCTATGTCGTTACTGTCTTATCTTAGGGTGGGGGCCACATTGGAATTTTGGCCCTGAAGCATGGGTTCCCCCCCACACAATTCTCCTCCCAGCTGCAGCAATGCAAGTTGGTTCTGCACAACTTTTAATCCAACAATATTTACATACAGCCATGCAATTTTGGGGAAAAAAAGCAATTGGCACCTCTGCTACACAACATGGAAAGATTCCAGTCTGGGGTGGGGTGCAAAATTAGAGGTCATCAGCAAAAACATTTTGTCACATTTAACAGAATTTGTCTGTTAAAAGAGTGAGGGGATTTGTCACACAAAACAGAATTTGTTTGTTAAAAGAATGAGGGGGCTGAAATTCATTAAGACTAAATTTGTGTGCCTAAAATAGGCCAAACAAAACTTCATTTTGGCTTTTCACCAGTTTATCATTTTCCATTAATGGGAAAGGGGAGGGGGTTTCTGGTAACAGATAAATTCTGTTAAGCATGACAAAAATCATTTGTCAATTATACCCCTTAGCCTTTTTCAAATAAAGCACATTAGGTGCTGTTGACGATTGACTTTTGTTTCAGGGGAGAGGGTTACAAGAGGGTCCATTTAGGGGTTATTCTTTGTATTTTAATGCTAACATTCTGAAAAAGGCCTGTTGTTGGGAGGGGAGTAACAAACCAATTGTATTTTTTAAATGGGTGAATTGTTGAATAATAGCATCAGCAGAACAGAAATCCATGAAAACTAAATTCTTGACCCATTTTGCCATTTATTCCATGTTTGTACCTCCAATCTTATCCCTCCAAATACCACATTCTTATTTCCTGATATTCCAAAAAAATTGGGTCCGTATTTTATAGATTTTAAGCATCCAGAAATAATAGAATCTGTGGTGGAATCGAAAGAAGTCCACGGAGTCTGCGATATATACCTGGCATCTGCCTTGGCTGTCCACAAAAGAAAGTGAAAAACTAATTTTAAAATTGATTGCCTGTAGCTGCAGTGTAATGTATAAATAGCAAGAAATCCATACCTTCATCAGATACTGTTTCATGAACTTTGCTTTCAATGTTGACTTCATCCTCATCTTCTTCTAAAAAGGTGACTCCAACGGTTTTCTGGACAATTTTATCGCTCAGAACATTGTCGTGCTCAGCTTCGTGCGATGGCGATGCAACACTTTCGTCCTTTGGTGTCTGCAGTTGAGAATCATGGTGGTTGTTGTTTCTCGTATGCTCCACGAAAGTAGAAATTTCGTTGAAAGCAACGCTACATTTGTTGCACCAAAATAACTTTTCAGCGCCCTTGTGGACGACACTCAAATGTCTTTTGAGTCGAACAAACGAAGGAAATCTCCTCTGGCAGCTGTTGCATTTTAAACTCGCGTTTGATTTCTTGAAAACGTGCTTTGTAGCTCGTGTCTGCTTGGCCTGCTCCTCCCCTTCAGAACACGACATCGAGTCTTCGGGTTTCATTTCGCAAAACCTTCGAAATGTTCTTGTAGTCACAAATTCCAGTATCCAAACGAAGGTTATGCTTCTTTTGGCTCTGAAAGGTATTGGCAAATAAATTCAAGCAAAATAGAGAACTATTTTCAATTTAGAGCATCATATTTTTCAGACCATAACGATCACTCAACGTGTGCGTGTCTGCCAACTTGTTGTTCTTGGCCTGATTCCCGTGATAGTTTATTTCTCATGCGCAGAATCTAAAGTCGCGGCGTGTTAAAATTGGCAAAAAGGGAGTCATAAATTCAGAAAAAGGAGGCAGTAGCCGGGGGGGGGTACTAAATATATTTTTGATACGGGTATGTGCCGCCAATATTGATGGAGTTGAAGGCAGTAAACTCTCTAAACATAGTTATGATTTTTAGCAAAAATGCATTAATGTCAATGGAACATAACATTAATATTGGGTTTACACGAAAATTTGGACATTTAATATGGGTGGGTCATAGGCGGAAATTGCGGGGCGTGTGGGGGGCAAACGCCCCCTAGATCTTGCCGGGTTTTCAGTAAAAACATAATTTTGTCGGAAATTTTGGGCATCTGTTGGCAATTTGGGCCTTTTTAAGCATTTGCCCCCACCCCCCAGCTTAAAACCGAATTTCCGCCTCTGGGCGGGTTTATAAAATCTCAGCGGTACACTCCCGTCCGACCGCGGGGACATGTACCCCTCCCCACGGGAGCAGTATCGCGAGAGTCTCATCCAATCCCACTATTTTCAAAGCCCCTTCATCAATTAAACAATCTCGTCTGAGCTCTAAAAAATTAATAAAATCAATTTTTGCAATAAAACTTGGGGAGGCTTGGGGGCTCGGGGGTTGAAGCCAATGCACCTATGAATAAAACCAACAAAAGATAATTTGCGTGAACGCTGATCAAAACCTGATGAATCCCATCATAACTTCGGCTAGTAGTCTTGATAATATTTTTGTAAGAATTAAGTTACCATAAGATCATTGGGTCAAAGTGTAGCTTGTGACCGTCGGATGATTGTGATATGTAAACAATTTTGAAATTTTCAACGATTAGAATAAGAAGCTGCAGGACTGCAGCTTGAAATCCACGCGGCTACAAATTTTCAAATTGTGCTCAAAACAATGTCGGAAAGGTATAAACTTTAGGTTTACCTGTCCATAACCAGAAATTAAAATTGCCCTTATTTATGAGCTTCCAAGTCCATGTTTCTTCAAATTAACTTGAAAGCTCGTAGATTAGGGGAATTTTAATTTAATGTTTTAGACAGGTAAACGTGGTCATAGGTGATTGGATGGTATCCCAAAGTTTAAGCTTGCCTTTCAGACGTCGTTTTGTGCACAATTTGAAATTTATAGCCTCGCAGATTTCAAGCCACGGTCCTGCGAACGGGCATAGTTCTTTTTTTGGTCACTTGGTGCATTTGGCACCCGATAATATAAAAACAGTATTCCATAACTTTGTCGTTAATAAACGCTTTGCAAATGTTTTATTTTCAAAATTTTCAAAAACATTTACCAACGAATATCGTTCTGACCCAACGCCACCCGTACGTCCTGGTGCCAAGTGTCCTTTGAGAACAAAAACTTCAAAAATCGTGCAGCAACGTCGCGTGCAGTTTTTTCCTGGTCGCTGTTTAACGAAAAAACAATTAAAATATGTTCTAGACATGTTCAGTAAACCAGTTACCACTAATCCGTGGCGCACGGAAAAAAATCATTTGTAAACCTTTCTTCGAGCTTATATTTCTCAGGATAAGACCATGAAAAATTACAAAATTCTGATCAACATTAGCGACGTTATAACATAGACTCTAAAATCAAACTCAAAAACACAATGTCATGATTTAAAAACTCAAAACGCGAACATCTCGGAACATCGTTTCATTGAAATAATAAAATGAAACACCATAGTGTATTTCTGATCAATGCTACAAGCATATCCCAGTGAACAGGGGCAATGTTATGGCTGGAAGGGGCAAGGCAACACAAATTTCCGAAGAAATCACGATTTTCTCAGATAGATCTTTAGCTGTCAAAATGGTTGTTAATTAAAAATAACCTATGTTTAGTTTTCAACATGCTTCAAATTTTTCCCCCATCAACCCCCCATAACCACTTCACCCCTGCCAGTGCTTCAATCACAAAATAGTCACTATGGGTTTGGTTATGTTGTAAACGCAAAATACATTAAAATTTCGATTCAAAGCATCTGCTCTACCATTCGCATGATACAATGGGATACGATTTTACAATTCTAATAATTAAATTTCATAATTTTGAACAGCAAAGCACGAAAAGTCTAGGATTTGCTATAACTTCAGTTCACGGTTTTTTGAATATCAAAATACATTTTTTTCTTTTTATGAGAACAAATGAATGTTGGATGGGCCTCAAGATGTTCTTTTTTTTAATTTGTTTAGAAACTAAGCTTATTTTTGTCAGTTCAGAAAATTCCTCGTCGCTGGCTATCGTGTCAAGCGTATTGAAGCTTTAAAATTGAACATTTCAATTTAGGATTAAAAAAGTATTGAAGATTTAAAATAATCACTGTTTAATACACAATTACGAAGAAGAACGTTTTGTCATGATGTAGTCCGTACTGTACTTAAGTTTTATCACAATTCCAGGGGCGGAGCCAATGGAGGAAAGGGGGGCAACCCCCCTCCCCCTCCAACTGCATTTTAGTTGGCTTAGTGTTTTGCAATCCAGCGGGCCAAATCTCTCTCCGCAGAGCCTTTTTGCCCCCCCCCCCCTCCTTCACTCCTATGAGCCGAGCTCTGCACCTATAAAATTCGATCCCCCAACATAATGCAACATTCATTTATTTCTGCATTTTTCAAGATGTTGACGTCATCTTGGTCAATGAGGACTCACGATCAAACATACTAGAAACTTGGACTAAAGATTTCGGCTTTGAATTCGTTATCTTGGAATTATTTAGAATTTTTTTCAAAAGCGTAAGCGTTAGTTATTTCAATGCAAGCCAGTGAGTTGGCGTCTCAACCTCGTACCCAGGGCTATTTCATACAATACTTATATCTTATACTTATTTCTTCTGAATGAAATAGCCCTCGGTACGAGGTTGTTGGCGCCTTCAATTCCAATTTTTAAGCCATATAATAATGAGTCCCCATTGACAGAGGGCGTTCAATCCGTCAAAATCACAGGAAAACAAGACAAGTGACGCAACCTAACGCAATGCATCTTGGTAAAATATCAGACCACCATCTTTTTCGTAATTGTCTATTGAGTGACAGTCGGTTGGTGCTGGAACATAGGGGCGCTGAGGACAGAACAATCTCAAGATGTATGACAAACATTATTCGTTCTTAAAATACACATTTCAAAATAAGGTTTTAAGAACGAACTGTTATTTGTCATGTATCTAGAGCTGGTGCTTGTCCTTTTCTCTCCTGTGATATAGTATCTATCGTTGCAGTCCATGATCAAATCTACCTCAAACTTTCGAACCAAACACATCAAATTTGTGAAAACAAACGCCAATTTCATTAAATCTATTGATCAAGTAAAAACCAGTTATTTCGATATTGCAATTCTACGGACCTTTCGTTAATTTATGCACTGAGCGCGGGTTCCAAATATTCAATGGCCTAATGCAAAAATAAACCTCTCCAGGTTTGCAGATCGAGTCAACCAATAAAATATTTGGAACCTGTACTCTACAAATAAAAATTTACTACAAAAGGCGTCGTCACTGCATTTAGCTTTCACACAAGAAAATTTAGTCTTTGAGATCCAACGAGTTTGTTTGCATTTTGAACTAAACCAATCACAAGAGAGAATTTGTATCACATGCTCAAAATACTGCAAATTGATTGGCTATTCTTAAAATGTAAACAACTCAACTAGTGAACGAAATACAAACTTGTTTAATGATGTTCCTCGGTAATTAATTTTCTTTGCATGATTTTTGATAATTTTCTACGCTGCTCACAAGACTTAATTGTCTACGATCTCCTGGAAAACCACGCATATAGGATGATTGTAATATCTCAACAAAGTTAAAACACCTTTTGCAGTAAATCTGACAAGAAATTTTTAAAATCATTTTTTTTATTCGAGATTATGATAACACTAGTAATGTTGATACGAGGTCCAGCTCTAAACTAATGGCGATCACTAAAAAATCTTACTCTGTAAGAACAGGCGCTGCCTCGCTGCCAAGAAAGCTCTCTATAATACAAAGAACACGTAATATAATGGTGCATCGTGGATGGAAAGTAAATGTGTAACATAGAGTTACACATCGTGGATAACGTGAAATTCCATACACGTGGAATTTAGTACAGTGCACCAGATTAAATTTGGGTACAAGAACAGAAAGAAACCTTTTTGCTGAAATGGAGGGAAAAGGGAGCGAACCCTGGGTGTTGTTAGCATTGACAAACTGGCGTTAATAGTCTTGCTTAATTCTAGGCAAATATTTTATTGGATGTGTCTAACACGCAAATTTTCAATTCGAGGTTATCGTATGTCTCAAATTAGAGAATAAATACGAGAATATAATTTGTTGGTTATTGTTTAAACAACTTAAGAATTGGGTACGGCTATTGTGCATTTAAAAATTTTTGCATAAAACGTATTTACTGATTTAAATAAAACTCGATATTTTTTTAGTCTTTCCTCTGTCATAGTTCTAAAGATTAACCCTCGATTGTTTTAAATAAACCCAAGCAAGTTTATTTGTCTAAGAACAATAATACCGCCAAAACTAAAACATTTGGTGTTGCTATTAGGGAATGTGAAATCCTGCCGTTGTCAAATGTCCTTGCGGTTGGAGAAATTGTCCTTGCATGTCAGAATGGTCTCCAAAAATGGAGGGGTCAGGGTAGAAATTGAACATGTTATAAAACCAAAACGTGGAATACCTATACTTGGTTCACTGCCAAATGCTAAACAATATTAAGAAAAATCTAACGGCGTGTAACACATAAACAGGACCTTAGTTAGGACCACGAAAGATCCTTTCCCATATTTGGTACTTGAGGGTCCCAGGTGGTCTCAATGTTCCGAGGGTCCGGTTTATGTGACATGCCTATCTAAATACCAACTGTTAAATGGTTTTTAATTTGTTTAGTCTTTATGTTAAATTTAACAATTACAGTAGTGACTGTGAAACAAAGAATGTCCTGACCAATTGTTGGTTATGGATAACAGCATGCCTATATTTTCTGCAGGAATTTAGCTCGCTATTACCAGAAAAAAGTAAAATAAAGGTACGTACTAACGAGGTCCTATACTGTTTTTGAAACACATTTATCTCCCATGCGGCCTCTCAACTTTCACTTTGAACTAGCAAAGAAGAAAGCAGGCCGTCTCCGCAAGATATTGCTTGAAACAAAAATGATGACCTGATGTACACGAAGCAATGAAATATATACGTGTCAATTACACCGAGTGAATCTTCGAACACGCAACTTATCGTGCAATGTTACGTGTTTGTCCAGACAAACAACATAACTCGAACACAAAAGTTGTGAGATTGATACATTTCAAGCTTACTTGGTCAAAAACTGAACATTTATGAATTTGGATGCTTTAAATGAGCTATTTAAAAACGATTGATGCACACTAGAACTACCCTCTGCAAATACCATTTGATTAAATACCTTAAATACACTTTCTATATTTGAGTTAAGAACGATAAGAAAGTTTGTTCGCAAGAGTCCTACCAGAGGTGCATAGATTTGATTTGAATTTCCATTGCGATGAATTCATTTTAACTGTGGCAACAAAACCATATAGAATAAAAAGACCAGCTCTAGTCTGTTGAAATATACTATGTTATATGATACCATTTTGATACCAATGAGTCTCATTTGATGCTACTCACAACTATATGCTGCTCTTTGAAGTTGTATCATTGCTTCTCCACGGAATCTGAAAATGCAAGATGAAAGATTTCAATTGAAATTCTAGCAAAGTAAATAACAACCCTGACTGACAAATTTCATGTTAACTAGAATATCATACGTTAATTTTGTGTTAATTTTGTGATTAATTTGCTTTAAATAAACAATTAATTCAAAGCAGTTGTGGTCATATCACAAAAATGGTATTCTCACAAAAATCTGATTGGTTATTTGAAAACGTAGACAAACTCACAGCTGGATGAAATACGAAACTGAGGTCCACAGGGGTCTGTGTTCTCTAGTTCCCTGATAAATTTACATAGAGTTTATATTCGGAAAGTTCCCCAAAATTCGAAAAATGCGTTCAATGTACCCTTGATCCCCATTAAAAATATGAATGTTCCTCTATCAGTATAAATGTGAAGCTTCCTTGTTCCCCAGAACCCCCAGGAGGACATCGAAACACTCTTAATGTTTCTTTTAAAAATGATTGAGTGAAGTGGTGACGCATGATTTTCATTATGGCCGCCAATAACTTAGAGTTCATAGCTTTAATACAATTTAAATTTTGCGGCTTTTGCTGGCTTTTGAACAGAAAGTTCAGAGAAAGTTTCTATGAATGAAAGTGCGATAGAATAAGGTCTAAGTTCTCAAATGCGAAAATCGTCATATGTTGGGTCAAATGTTGGTTCGGCTGGCCACCCCATTATCGTCACCCAACATGAGCCAACAGATGTTGGGCCAAATTTTGCAAATAGTTGGGTGAGACGCATTTAGACGCAAAGGTTGAAAAATTATAAAACGGATTTTCATTAAGAGTATATGTACAGTTTCATTCATAAATAACCTTTTTCCCTAGCTTCCTTACATAAAGTTTTGATGTGGTCATCAAATTTGAGGTTATTGCGTATCGTAACAGCAAGGAACAAGTAGTTTTGCTGCCAAGTCTATTTAGTCAAAAACAATTGAAAAGGTATGGTAACTGAGTAGCTTGTGAATACCTCCCAGAAAATTTGTTTGCTGCTGGGCAAAAACAAGTACAAAATTTTAACTTGATGTAAATACACGTTGGCATCAAAATCGGATTATGCATAGACAGTGGGGATAATAGTTGCCATGCAAAGTCATTGTTCAAAGTTCCCTACTGATTAGTAATGTTTTTCGTCTTGGAAGAGTGACAAGAAATTTCCTCAAAGATTTTTTTGAAGAACGGTAGGATAATCAGTGAACAAACAACAAATACTTGTAATTGCTGGGAAAAATTTCAATGGGTTATAGGCAGTCTGCGGGAAGGTGAGAGGAAAACGAGACGACTCTTAGCTGTTTACCAATGTCAAACTGCGATTCATCCCGAGACTCTAGCAAGATGTCAGTGGCAGAAATTCCAGGATGGGATCATGTCAAATTCGAAAAACGGTGACAAAGCGAAACAATACTGAGCCTCCAACGCAAAAGAAAACAAGACCCCATAAATCAAAATAGAGCTCAAAAACAAGAATAAATAAAAATGTAAAGTCATAAATGGACAAACAAATACATACCTTCTAGAGCATGTTCAGTCATGCTTCTGCAAAGAGTCTCCAAGTTTTCAAAACTCTTGTTCATACCATCTTCTGGCAAATCTAAAATGAGATGCCATTTTCTTTAATTTAGGGAGATTTTGAATAAACAATTAGCCTAAACCAACCTGTACCAAGGGCGTATAGGCGGCTTCGTAGCCTTCTGACCATTTGATGTCCGGGTTCCTCTTAAATGAAAGCCGGTTAGCGAACAAAGCAAACCGAAATTTGTACGAGTATGGGAGTACCTCCCTGCAAACATTTCTGACAACGCCATTCAGATCAGCTAAAAATTTGTTTCTCATAATGAAATGATCTTTCAAGTAGATCAACGTTTAATCTGGACTTAAGTCGTTAAATCGCGAATTGTACATTTTTGAACAAAATTTACAAAATACTTAGGCCAATCTGATCTCACAGTTAACAAGGAATACATGAGAAACTCAAAAAATATTAATTAATGTGATTCCCTAAATTCTTGAAACAATGATATATACATGGTAGAAATCGTTTACATCAAAACCAAAAAGCAGCACGATTTTCACGGTACATTTTTGTTCAAAATTATACAAAATACTTAGGCCAATCTGATCTCACAGTTAACAAGGAATACATGAGAAACTCAAAAATATTAATTAATGTGTTTCCCTAAATTCTTGAAACAATGATATATACATGGTAGAAATCGTTTACATTATAACCAAAAAGCATCACAATTTTCACGGTACATACCTGAATTATGCGGCTGTAAAACGTGAGAAGGTCGTATGGGTGCGGATTTTGTGCGGCATATTGATTGGTGTGATTTCACCTGCAAGAAATTTTGTTAATTAACACAAAATTGAATATTCTGCAGAATTATAACATAAATATTAAATACAAAAATAAACAAATTTCAAACAAAATTAATTTAGTACCAATCACATGGCAACTATGATATATAAATACATTTAAAATGAATGAACTGAGCTAAACTGCATGGCCTATAAAAGGACAAAGAAAAAACCTACACATGTCATTATTTCCTTAGCTTTCTTTGTTCATAATAGCCTATCTTTAGACTCGAGTAATTCACTTCAAATTCTCAAAAAGTAAAGTTTAACATTGCATTCCAGTGCAAAAATTTGAAACAAAATCCCACTGCATGCATGCCAGGAATAGTCTAGAATATTAAGCCGGATTTAGTGTAGGTATCCAAGTTTTGCAAGGAGAAGCAGAGACAAATGAACTTAATTCAAGATCTGCTAAACCGTATTAAAATTTCAGAACAAAAGTAGAGGTCTGATTACATGAGAGTTTTCAACCCCGGGGTTGTTTTTCAACCCAACTGACCGAGTTGAAATTCCATCTCACCTCTCCAGTCATTACTTTGTTGATTTCATTTTTCAATTGCATGGAGATATTTCAACCCCAGGGATAAAATCATACCCGGGGTTGAAATTTCATCCCACCTTGTGCCAACCGAGGTGAAACTTTCAAGTTAATCCCCATTGTTTTCAAAATATAAATGCCCATGTAATCGCAATCTTGTTTCAACCCCGGGGCGGGGTCGAATTATTCAAATTCGTTAATCCCCATTGTTTTCAAAATATGAAAACAGTGCAACTGCAATGTTGCCTCGACCCTGGAATTAAAATTGATGGCACCATTTTTCATACCCGTGGATAAAATACACATGTAATACTAATAGCAAATTTATTTCAACGTGGACAGATAGGCTGAAAAGCAACCCCGAGGTTAAAAACTCTCGTGCAGCCAGGCCTTAAAAGAACTCTCAACAATTTAACATGTAAGTTCAACATATAAATTTTAAAGTACCTGGAGACAGTAGCTCTCAGTATATTGTTAATGTTAGTCAGACCATTATGTTTTAGATTTTAAATATTTATTTTCGTGATTTTATAATGCCGATTAAAGCACGAAACACGACAAAAAATAATTGACGTACTGGATTGTATGACGTCGAAACAGAGGGTCCAAGTCTTTTATGAAGGTTGGCTAGAGGTCCGGCCCTAGCCATCCCAAGTCCCGTACTTGATGTGCCTTTTAAAGAGCCACCGCGTGCGTTGCTGCTGCGCCTCCGCCCAACATTAGGTCCCAATGGATCCATCATCCAGCTAAAAGACAGCAAAATAACTTACATAAATCATGTAACCCCCACGCCAGTTGTCATTTGCTGCACAAATTTTAACTCACTGTATACCAAGATATTAATCTATTTATTTAGAGACGTAAATTTATGTGTAGTTATAGCTATAAAAAGATCGTAATATATTTATTTGGAGATGTAAATTTGTCTGTAGCTAGCAAGTTGAAAATTTTCTTGGATAGGACTTAGTCACTATGGCTATTTAATTAAATTGCAGGATGGAAAATAAGCGAAACGGAAAATTATCTTCCTTTTCATTTGTCAGAAGTATATTTGGTCACGAAACCTGCTGCACGATTTGTGGGAATGAATTATTTTTCTAAATCTGCACTGTGCCTGTGTTATGACATCATGTACTAGGTTTCGTGACCAAATACATCTGACAAAAATCGTGACTAACAAGAATGGTGGAAATCGTGCACTCACTTTTTAAAATTCTTCTCGGTATTGGCAACTTTCAGGCTAGCAGCAAGTTGCTTTGCCAATTTTTGACACTGTATCTTCCAGGATTGTAATCTTCTTTTCTGAGCAGATGTGAATGCCTTGAAGAAAATAAGTTTAAATTATCAAATTAAATAAAAATTTGAGACAAGATTTGAGACTTAAAAAACCTTGTGTGTCGTGGAGTGGCGGCCTGGTTTTGTGAGTTTTAAAGTTATTGATACTTAAGAAGGATTCCTCGTCACTGTGTAACTGGCAGCTGTTCTTTTTGTAATTTTTGCTTTGATAACACGAAAAGGGCGGGCCTACTCTCTCCGTCTCGTCTGGGACTTACACAACTCGAAACAATTGCCGAGACCTGCCCAGCGCAGTAATTTTTTACATTTCATAATTTGATAACCATTATTATTTTGTAAATACAATATTTGCTTTTCCAAAAAGGAAAGCTTTGTAAGTACAATATTTGCTTAATCAAAAAAAAATATTTGATTATTTACATTATTTTGACGTGGGTGGGTGCTCCACACAGAGATAATTTCTTATATTTTGCGAGAAGCAAAATATATCGAGCAGCAATGGTTCGCCTTTGCAAGCTTCAGAACTTACTCTCTTGCAATTTATCAGAGATAAGAGTAAATCTGTGCATGTTTCTTGGATTTGAGCACCCATTGTTGGGCGAAGAATTCCCAAAGCGATTAAGGGATTACAGCGTTGCCAGAATTGTTCAGGACGACTTCCAAAATTACGAGAGCAAGGGACCAAGAGGAAAACTATGAGGGAGATGGGATCCTGACCGGTGGGATTTCGTGCTCACCATGGGGAACATGGAAGGGCATTAGAATAGCGGAAGATGGACCCCTAGAAAGACCCTCTATTAAAGTAACTTTTTGGACAATGCAGTAAAGTCATTCCCTTTAAAGAAACTCGTTTTCCGTCCCACCCATCATTAACCTACTGCTTTCCTATTTTTCTGATAAGAATTCAGGGTCTGACTTTCTTTATAAAGTGGTTTCTCAAAGATGGGATTTTGCTGCATTCAAAAACAAACATTATACAAAACGCATTTGGAGTGCAGTTTAGTGAACAAGCAATTTGATTAAATGCTCATTAATTAACTAAAAAAAGGAGAGGAGGCTGCTTGAAATGAAGCAGTCCAAAAAGTTTGGAAGATACAATGGTTTGATTATTATAATGGTTTGATAATTAAAAAAATGTATTTTAATGGCTGGTTTAGGTTTAAAAAAAATTGTCTAAGCTAACCTTTTGTCTACACGGTAATCTTAAAAAAATAATTAACCTCGAAGCAATAATAATGGGATTCCAGCTCCATAAAATACACAGAACATTGAGTGAATAATTAAATACATTACACGTTCTCACGGCGAAAGGAATGCAAGCGCAACCACATTCTTTATTTTTGCAAAAATAAGTTTCAGCCTAAAAGACAACACAGGCCTATCAAGAATCTTGTGGTTTTTTATATCTTTCGGCTATTTCTGTTTTTGTCGTTGTAACATATCCTTAACCCTTGCAGCCCGGGAAAAGCCATATGGCTCATTGACAAACAACGTAAAACATCATATTTTCAGGAGGTAACTGCGGGTATAACTTTACATTATTCAAGATATTTCAACGTAAGTTTATCATATAAATTAAGTTGATTTAAATGTGCTACCCCCCCCCCCCCCAATAAAACCTACATTGGATCTTCCTGTTAATCCGAGAAATCCCGAGTTAATCCCGAGTGTAAAGGGGTTAGCTAAACTTTTGCATTAGAGAAGCGAACGTCATTTAGAAATATAGAAATAATCATTTATTGTCTGCACGGTAATTAATTTAAACAAAAATTGCATTTTGCTAAATGTCTTTCAAACATTGTTGCAAAAGTGTTGTCCACTGAAGTGTCCCAAGAACGCAGTCGTCAAAGCAAACAACGCCAGAGTGACGCACATAATCAAAGATTAATAAACAAGTGGGATGACGTAGGACGAAGCAATTGTCTAATTACTCTTTCGGTATAATCCCAAGCACAGCTCTGTCGATTTAGCATTCAAAAATTGGATATTCTGACGCACATAACTTCCGAAAGCACAGGATTTGAAACCCTCTCACGTCTCAATTAAAAACAATCTTATCTAAATTTTCTCTTTGAAGAAAGAAGCAAAAGCTCTGATCAGTTTGAACTTTTATGCGTTTTTGCTGCTCAAAACGATGCCGGTTTGAAACATGTTGAAACATAGTCAATTTGCAGATAAAAACGTACGAAAAACAACTAAAAACATTGACCTGCTCACACTAGTCTCATTTTTCTACCCTGATAGCAACGGTCAATAGAAAACGGTCAGGTCATGAGATAAATATATTGTAGCAACGTATGACTAGTTTTCTTTTGACTATGTAGCAACGTAGCCCTCTCCCCGGGTTGAACACTACCACTGATGAAAGACAATATGCGATAGGCTTAATTTTCGTATTCTCTGGCGAATAGTGTATCATGAGACATTAAATCGTTTATTGTATTGTTGCTACACAAAACAAAAAGCTGCATTGTTATTCAATTTCACACTTCAGCCGACCACAAAACTCATTCGTCATTGGATTTACGCATTTCAATTAAATGCAGCCTACTATTGCAATCCGTCCCACTTTCCATGCAAAAGTTAATAATGCAATTTATTGTCCAATCAGTTATCAAATCAGAAAACTCCCACTTCTCTTCTCAAAATCTCACATAGCCAGGATGTGATGGCCCAAATGCCATGAACCCATGGTAAAAATTCAGAAGTGAAAAACAAACTTCTTAAGATTTCAATTCTTTAAAATAATAAATTTTGTTTTGTCTATCAATGAACCATATGGTCATTCAGGTGGGATGATCAATGTGTTTCCCTAATCTGCTTTATGTTAAATAGACCATAAGTTTCAGAATATTTGAAAGTAAGCCTCGAGGACTGACAGGCTCAACAGGTGGAATTTCTTAGAACAAAAGATTGCGGTTTTAAACATGACCATGAGATTTGCGATTTGAAAGAATATGTTTCAAGCTGTGAGTGCACTCGATCAAATTAAAACAAGCACATGGAGCAAAACTCTATGATTTTGATTACGTTTATCATGATTTGCTTGGCTGTGTTGAAGGTATAAAATATGTTCTTCACAGTATCAAATTGTATTCTTTTGTTTCAAAAAGTCAGCAGCCTCCCAAACTTTAGAGAATTTCATGATTTCACTTGCCTATCCATAACTTCTTCCCTCCGGGAAAGATCACATGGTCCACAGATAGCAAACGTAAAACGTCCTATTTTTATGAGTTGGATGGAGATGTTAGTTTCAACTTGTTTCAGAGGTTTGAACTCTTTCACGACCGAGTTTATTTCCAATTAACAGGAAAATCCAATCAAAAATTCATTTTGCAGGGGGTAGCACTTACCAACCAACCAAATTCAAGAGATAAACGCATGTTAAAATATCTCAAATTGATGGAAAGTTTCTGCAAAATTAATTTTGGATTAGGAACCGGTCATTGAATAAATCGGTTTGACATAACAAATTTTCAGGACCCTACATTTGTCATGAATTTTTATGAAGGACCCCTCCTCCTTTTGATGCTAGAAATTTAGCACACCCCTTACAGGCTTCTAAACATTCCTAGAACCTCAAATTTCTCCTTCTCCCCCTTGCCATAATTAATGATCAGTCCCTTAGATTTGTCTGTTTATTGGAAACAAATCCATGCGTGGCGTGAAAGGAATAATTCCAAAACTCATGCGGAAATGCGTGGTTTTTAAAGCATGTAATAAAACAGAAACTTTACTTACATCATTGGAAAGAATTTTTTCGACAATCCATAGATATGTTAAACAGCATTCTTCATGAGGTTGCGCCACCAAAATCTGAGTGCATGCTGCGAAGAAGAGGAAATAGCATTCATAATAAAGCATCGACAAAATTATATTGATGGTAGAAAGTCTTGATGGTAGAGTGTCAGAACTGCAAACCCATTCTGTGTATCTCCAACCACAAAAAAATCAGAAGAATGTCCTTGGAAAGAAGATGCAGTAGTCAGGGGCGCAGTTGAAGCTTTTTTACGACGGACAAGGTCGAAATTTCCGACAATTTCAAAATTCTAGGGGCGACCACCCCCTACCCCCCCCAGCCATTGCAGCCCTGGCAGTAGTAGAGGATATTCATGTTTTAAAGAAGCAGGGTATTTTAGATACTTTTTAAAGAAATGACTTTCAATCTTTGAAATAGTACATAATAGCACTCGCAGTTGAACATTTACTCTCATTAAATCGCAGCAATTTTCATAATTTCTGAAACGTGCCTCAGGGCGAATTCCAACGAAAGAGATACCTTCCTTCCAACTGCGTAGTTAGCACTTTTTACAGCCCTATTTACAGCGGCGTCACAAGAATGTTTATAGATTTTGGGAGGGTGATGAAGAAACCTTGCATTGCCAAATTAGCTATCTGACCTTGAAATTATTGAAACAGTCCTGGTGGCCGAATTTTTGCCCCAATTTCCCACCAAATGTTTTGCCCAAATATTTGTTCCAATTTTTGCACGAACTTTCACTCAATAAGCTCATTAATTGGGGAGCTGACACCTCATACCCGCCAAGTAGTGTCGTCCCTGCCTGCTTATATGCAATATCTTAATGCTCAAAACAAATGATATAAATATAGTGTAAAATTAAACCTACCTTTTCCCATAACCCGAATAATCTGCGTTGGCAAATCGTCAGGATCTGGAGGGTCCCCAATGACCCCTACTTGGACACCAGCATTGTCAACTGACACAGCCTCGCTTTGTGAAACAGGTGGTAACAGCTCGTAAGCTTTCATTGGCGTTATCACAATTTGTTTTAGCTCAGCAAGAACAAACGGCAATTTGCCCATCACCAAAACTTCCTAAACGAAAATATTTATAAATACTTACATATTTACAATGTTTATAAAAAACAATGGGGAGATAACATGTTGCGTAATAAAGGAGCTCATCTTTGGGACGAGCTCTCACAATCTATAAAAAATACTAACTTCAAATCTTTTAGCATGAAACAAAAAACGAATCACGAATAAACTCCATCTTATAAACGGTCTTGATATCTTATATTGAAAATTTTCAATTTTATCATAAACTACATAGCTTTATTGTCGTTATTTGATTACTATTTATACTATTTATATTTTACATTATAAAATTATATCATATTTATATTATTTTTTGTATATAACTATCTCTTTGATTATTATATCTTTATCGCTGTTATGTAAGCAGCCCAAGCTAGCTAGGTAGTTAGGCATTGAGCCTTTTTGGGGTCACATAGAATGCAAGCATTTGAGATTATTAGTATAATCGTCGCAAATTTCAATGTTGCTGTGCTTCCTTCTATACAGCTAAAAACAATGTTGATGAATCTTTGGTGTGCATAACGTGAATGAGAAGCTCCTCTACATAGAAAACTAATAGCTTCAAAACAGTGTAGGGTAGAAAAAAGGGTAACTATTCTTCACAATAATTTATTATTTTTCCGTAGCAAGGAGTTGGGTTTTATTTTCGTTCCCCATTCGACTTAACACTTTCCAACGAGAATTCACAAGAAATTTCATTCTTTTTTCCCAGTGGAATATTTCAGTATTATGGAAGATTTACTCCTGGTAGAAAATTAACGATGATCATTGACACCATGGTCTTCCCTCCATAACTCCCTTCTGATCCTCCCTCCCTGGCCAGTCCCCCTTCTACCGTGTTGCTGAAGCCACATACACTCCTCCAACTAACCAGCGAGGAGAAGTAGAGCGTTAGACAAGAAGGAACAGTAAGGACGAAAGTAATGAATTATCATTAATTGTAATCACAAGCTTTGGCATAGAGACAATTATACCAATCACTAACCTTTTCTAAAGCCATCAAAGTTGGATGTCTATCTCTTAATTTCTGAATGCAAACAAGGATCTTGTTCCTTGCACCCTTAGTCACTTTCTGAAAAATCAAAATGTTAACTTTAATTTGGCCTCTGAAAGCTATATTTTAAGCTATATCTTTAATTTGGCCTCTATTCTTATATATTTTATGGTACGTATATATATATATATGAAAGAATGTTTTTTTTATATTATTTCTAACGTATGTGGTATTGTTCTGTTAGAATGCAAATAAAATTTAATAATTAGTAGAAATGTCAACCACAACGCATAATATATAATTCATCACCCATTGGTGAAACTCTTCCTAAATTACTCATCTTCGGGCCTAAGGAGATCTTGGGGCCTAATCACTTATATATTCTGACCTTATGATAATAACTGGTTATTTAATGAGAACACAAACACAATTTCTAAAAGTCATCCTTTACGTCAACAGTTCGAATAGTGATCATATGGACCTGCCTAAAACTAAAACTTTATTGTCAGGGTCCTACTTTTTTGAACTCCTACTTCGTCAATATTTAAGGCCTCCAGAGTCAATAGGTGGTCATCTTCAATTTCCTCCAGCCTGATGGTTTCATTACATTATCTCAGATGTTTCCCAACCTGCCTCTGTCGTTGCACATGCTCCTTGTATCTGGTTAGCAAATGCCGATTGTTTCTTTATATAATACAGTCTGTGTTTTTAAGCTTGCAATCACTGATAATCATTGCAATCACACACAACGCAAAAGCATACCAATTAGGTTTTGAAAAGCACTGGGATTTGACTGTTTGTAATTTACTGCATGAGTGGGTTTTGTTAAAAACAATAGACGGAAAATATCAATAGCATTACACTCATCAAACTTGTCTAAAGTATAACTTAGATATCAGCTATGTTTTCTTGCAAAATGTGTATGTATCACTTTATACAATCATATTTTACCTTTTCATCCAAGGAGTATTCTGTCAGATCCATCATCTCTTCATATGTAAGCTCGCTAAAAATGCTACTATATTTATGCAATCTTAAGCTTTTGAGCCACAGTGGAACATCTATAAAACAAAGCATGCATTATGTTACAACTTTTATATTAATATTACAGGAAAATTAAAATTTCGACCAACTCACTGCTTGCAGGCTCAAACTTTTACTATAAACAGTACTCGTCTTAGTTAATAATAATATAAACTAATCTTCATTTCGGAGCAGCTACGACATACTTTAAAAAAATTGAAATTAAAGGATTGAAATTAAATTTTGAAACAGTAGTGCAGGTGTGGTTTTATACATACATTAATTTCCTATCATATATACATATGAGAGAAATGAGTGTTTTTGGATTATTTTTCAATATATATATCTTAAATTTTTCCAGTTTTTCCTGTAAATGTTTAATTAATCGTAATAATCGTAATAATCGTAACAATCGTGCAGTGGGAACCAGGCTTAATGCCTGCACAACAATTAGCCTTTTCTATATACATATATATATATCACATTCATAAATTGTAAAACCTTTCATTCCAGGATGAGCAACAGTCATTTCATCCATGTTACCATGCTTTCTGCACGCAAACTCATCATCACTATCCAACGAGTGCTGAGGAGAAACTTTTTGATGAAATAATTGTGGATCCACAGGAAAAGAAGATGATCTTGTTACTCTTGTTTTGACATTGCTAAAATCATCGTAAGAATCCAATAGACTCATATCACCTTGAAAAGATAATTCATCACTGCTGAGAAAACCGGCCTCGGCGGACAAAAAATCATATGAATTTGCAAAGTTCAACAATTGAAAACATTGGATATATTCAAGTAAAAATATAAAAATATATTTTAAACTATTACAAAGATTTTAGCTGTTTAAAACAAGTTTTTATCGTGCAATTGGAAAATGATAAAGAAAGCTATTAAAACATATACATGCATCAGGTGTCCCAAAAAACCTGCCACAAACTTTTTCAACTCCTAATGACAAATCTGCTTTATATCAATACAAAAACATAATCCACAATATTATTTAGCAGTTGAATGAGTTGAGTTAAACGTTAATATGTTACTTTTGATTATAAGCAGGGCCGTCTCCATGTGGGGGTGTAGCAACCCCCTGAAAATGCAAAATGGTGTTGACTTGGAAATTTCACATTGCCTGGCAATTTAGTTGGCAAAGCTGAGCTTACCATTTATCAGCAAATTTCTAATTCTACTCAGCAAATGTTTTGTGACACCACTTTCCAAAATTTTCTGGGGCTGGCCCTGGTTATAAGTACAATTAATGATGAATAAACAGAATTTGATATGCAAATTTATGATAAGGCCAAAACAAGAGCTTTGGTTATACAAACAAAAACAGTTGGTTTAAAGCAGGTTTATTGCATGCCCCAAGGTTGTCAAAAAAATGGCTGAAATGGTTGAAAACTTCATGGTCATCTCTCATTCAGTATGTCTTGGACCTCAAAAATTTCTTTAAATCAAGCCTTTTTTTATAAATTACAACTGATTGCCCAGAATTGTAAAGGAGGGTGAACAAATTTGTGTTTCACAACTTTTTTTAAAGAGAAAATTTGTGTTTCACTTCTTGAAGGAAACAACAATAGTTGTCAATTTATAGTTTATACTATTAAAAAAGGCCTGCTAAAAATTTTTGAGAGCTTGAATAACCATTTTTCTAAGAATGAGGCAAAGAACACACATTTTGCCCCAGCCACACATATAACTAATTTTAATTTAATTTATCTATTACCAATTCCCGCTGTTGCTATTTAATAATAGCATCATATGTGGTGGTAGGAACTTGAAAATATTTACATAATTTAATCTGGAGACTTTTCATGGCATTGAAGCAAAATTTGTACATATTTCTTTGAGTCCCTGATTATTCACACAAAACTTGTATTGCTCCTCTTATAACCTTCAAAATACAAGGACTGACCTAAGATTACCCATGAAAGAATCAAGTAATGGTAAAAAATGGCGGAGAAAAGCAATGGAATAGCCTCTGGGCCGAGCCAGAACAAGCATCCTCCTTAGATATAAAAAAATCAGTGAAGAGGAATGAACTATGATTTTATCTGTTATTTATTCAGTATTTAAATTTTCAATTTTGCTCAACGATTAGCTTATTATCGCTAAGTTTCATTTAAACATTTTAAATGAGCCAGTAATAAAAATTTTACTTCCTAAAACCTAACTTATTTTATGACTCACAAAGAACATTTTTTCCAATATTTAATTTTAACATTTTGTAATTTTGTAATTCGTATGTTTTGGGAGGGTCCCTTGAAAACCAGCTCATCTGTTGAAGAGCTACCCTCCAAGTAGTTAAAGAACTGAAATTGAAAATTGAATTGAAATATATCTCATGAGAAAATGTGAGGACAATTTATATGCTAAATAGCATTGACCATGGTCATCTTATGTACCTGATGCTGGGGATCCAAGTTCGTCAAATGAGGTGCTTATCCCTGAATCCTTATGATCCAGCCTATGCCTTGTTTGTGGTTGCTGTGGAGGAGGAGCTGGCTGGGGCACATGGTGTCTCCAGCCGTTCATTTGACCCCTTATCATATTACCACTTGTTGCAATCCTCCGTGCCTCTTGAGCTTTCATGAAATGACCTTGTGGGTCTGATAATGTGTGATGCAAAGGAAGATTATGACGTTTGTCTTTGCTTTTTTCTTCTTTCTCTGTAAGAAGACTCAGCCAGTAATTTATTCTACTCTTGTCTTGTTGGGTAAATGCAGGGTGTACAACTGCAAGTGAGAACAATTGTCTGCACTCTTCTTCATGAATTGAGTTCTCCAGAGAATGTGATAAAATATTTGGTAAAATTATAAGATATTCTTCTTTAGCTTCTTCATTTCCAGGGTGCAGCAATGGAAGATGCATGAGTAAACTTTGCACTGCAAAGTCCTTCTTTTGTTTATACAGACCTGTCAGGAATTCTGAAACAAACAGAAAGCAATTAAGCCTCATACTAAAACTTGCAGAGTGGTGACAAATCAGTCATAAAGTGGTTGCACAACAAGGCAGTCGTAAAACAATATGTCAATAATAAAAGACCAAAATGTAATTTACAAAAAAGCCTATTTTCTATGCCATCACAACTGGGAGTTGTGGGGTTTCAACCCCCAATTATGTTCTAAGTGATAATGGTCTCCTATTGTTCTAAAAATAATGGCCTTACCAATCTGAAGCTCAGCCTTGAAAGGTTCTGAGTTTTATAGATCAAATGCATTAATTCCTAGCATTAATAATGCATAAACATGGACTACCAGTTTTTTGTTTACATTCAATTTTCTTCTTATCTTGGTGTTTATGTATGTATGTATAAACTGGTAATTATTTGTAGGTATCATATATACTGTATATGTCTATAATTTCTTGTACGTAATTAAGCTTTCATACTCGTCAAAGAGCACAGTTCAAAATGTCTTTTAATCTTTCAAAATTAGTTTTTTGTTAAAGTGTGTAATTTATTCTTAATATAATTGTTAAAATCAAACCAAGATTGCCGAGATGTTTGTCATGCTGCTGATAAAATATTTCGAATGCAGAACATTTTCAACAAGTTTATGAAACTTTTACCATTTATCAAAATGACTTGATTCACAAAAATTACAGTTTGTCAAATTTTAAGAATTCAATTCAAACAAAGTTACCTTTATTGTTAGCCTCCTGTTCCAACAACAAAATCTCACTGGCACTATCTTTGAATGTGTGCTCCAAAACTAACGACAAGAACCGGGCTTGTGTTGGGCCAAGTCTTTTGAGTAGAACATAACATGCAATAGTCTGTTCAATATCGTTCCAATTACTAAACCAACCATTAACAACATTTACTTGATCTCTGAAAATATGTGCAGGCTTCATTATTTCTTCGCATGGATGAGTAGGATAATGATCAGACTGCAAAAAATAAGAATATGCACAATTATGGAACATTATTTATAACTTTTTTCAAATATCCTTTATTGAAAAGTAGCTACCCTGCATGAACTTCTATAAAATTTAATTATCCACAATTTCCATTGCTCCTATACCCCTGGTATAGGAGTCCTTCCTCCCATCGTTTTTGAGTATTTTTTCATTACAAGTTATTTTCTTTATAAGAAGAAACCTACTTCAAGTTGAAGTTACATATAAATTTTCAGTATCAAATTTATGAAAAATTAAGAAACATTCAGAATTGAAGCAGTTAAATTTCTTATAAAAAATATGTGTACACCGTTGTTTATCCATTTGGCTCTGTTGAATCATGACAGGATATTGCAAGTATGAATTAGTTGGTATAAATTAGCTGCATGAAATTATTTTAATATTAGCTTAGCCATGTGAAAAAACCAACTAAAAAGAAAGAAGAAAAACAATCTGATGACAGGTCATCAGTTTGAGCTTACATCACCCCTTCAAACAAACCACCCATCCTCCTCTTGATCTATTTATTCAATGTGAGTTCTTCAGAATTTAAAGTCCCAAAGTATACATGTATATATATCTATAATTCTATTAAAAATTGACAGGGTCTGCCTGTGGGTTTTTACAATTTACAGAGGAAAAAGAAAACTAAAAGCACGGTTAAATGTTGCGTCTGGTTTAGTTCAGTTTTTGGTGTGCTTTCAACTGAGATGAGGAAGGTCAATCAGGGCCAGTAGGTCTTGTTCAAGTCTGGCTGGTCACTGGTGGTGATTGCTTCCCATTGTTTCTTCGTAGGCCTTTGACGAGAACAAATTAACCCCGCAGGGCGGATTGAGGCAGTTCGTATGAAAGAAATAAAACTTTCCACGCATTTTAATCACAAAGTGACGAAAAGTATTTTTTTATTTTCTGATTAATTAATACATCTGTCTGTAGACCAAATCTTCAAACGTAAAAAGTCAACAAGCCATTATCCAGACATATTCTGACATCCTCCACAATCAGATAGACATTATCATTGAGCATGCACATTTTAAAATAAGAAACATTTCAAACAATATTATTAAGGCAAAAACGTAATTCGATAACAAGCCGCAGTAAATTTACAAAACGAAATCTGAAGCTCTTGTTTACAACAAAGACGAAGCCTATAATTGCCAAACAACCAACAATGCAATATTATCTCCCCACAAAATAAAAACAACTGATTTTAGCCCAAGTAAAATTTGGTTTTTGAGTGTTGAATTGGTGCTAAAATCTTTAAAAAATCTCCGAGAAATGATCCGAATAACGGAAGTAAGAAGAAATCAACTTACCAACATAATCAATTTCTATTTTACAAAAACACATCAAAGCCAATTTCTAATAATACTATCTTTTTAGTTTTCAGCAACTTGCTTGTCAGGCCAGGACAACAAACCATAGAACGCGTCAGTTCTGTGGGCCTAAAAGTCCACTGGGAATGGCTGTCTGTTTTTCAAAAGTAACTTAATCCCAATCAAAACCACTTCTTTACTAATTTGACCAAGTAACCTCTCGTCTACAGAATAACTAACAGAGCAACTCCTTTATCTTTCTCGCGTTTACTTTAAACGGGACTGAATCGTGTGGGCCTGTCGCCCACTCAACTCACGCTCATGCTTCCACTTCCAGCTGCTGTTCGCGATGAGTCGTGGAGATGTTCAAGTCTCAGCGATTCCAACGGTTTCCACAAAGAAATTCTAGTTTGTGTCAATACCTTCACGAAGCAGCAAGGATCTCTAGCTTTGATAAACAGTTAAATTTCATTCTTTGTAAAGGAAATTACTCTGCCTCAATTCCTTCATAACGCAATCCAAAACATACTTTTGACTGACTAAAATCGAACGACATGAATGTAAATTACGGAACGGGACAAAGGGAATCTCCTGGACCGTCGGATCGTTGAATTTCAAGAAATATAAGAGATCTTGATTGTTAAAACTTCAGAGCACATGCACACCGCACAACAAAGAGAAAAAGAGAAAAAGAGAGAAGCAAATTTAGTAGCATATGAAACACATGAAACACGTTTAAAGTCTCAGCATGTATGGGACTTACACCAAAAATCAAAAACAGTGTTACGTGCAACAACAAAACAGACATTTTGCGGTAGGGTATAATACTGAGCTTTTATAACTAATATGAGTTTCATATTTTGGTCTTCGGATTAGAAAATAATGTAATATCCAAAACTGTTTAATTAGAATCATGTCTGATGCAAAACATATATACTGTTATTAAAATTCGTGCACAGGGTAAGCCCATACTCCCATTTGAAGGTGTTACCAGTCCTGAAAAAAACAAACAAACAAATTGAGCAATAAAAATTGTACTTGGAACGTATAGAATTTTTACGAATTTGTGAAAAATTCTATATGTTCAAAGTACAATTTTTATTGCTCAATTTATTTGTTCTAATTGAATTTATTGCACAACACGCGCACACAAAGTTTGTTACTAGTCCTGGCTGGCAGTGCATTAGTTCCTGATTTAATGTCACGTGGGGGGGGGGGGGATTTACTTGGTTGCAAGCATCCTTTCCCGTATTAGCAAGCATATTTGTACGGGGAAAAAGACTATCTAGCAAGATTCAGTCGTCTTCAGCAACAACCTTTTATAAATTTCAAGATATATTGAGAAGCACAATAAATTTACAAATCACGATCTTTGGTCGGAGGCGCCCCTGAATTTCAATAATTTTGGAGGCCCATGGATAAATGCGGCCTTGTAAGCAGCAAAGAAATAAATATTTTGAACACCATCTTTACGAATGATCCAAAATGTAGCAAATACACGCAAAGAAATCAAACTAACACTTCAACAAAAGTGTGAAAAACGGTAGCCAAATATCAAAGAAAATAGCCAAAATGGAGGAGGGGAATTAAACCATGTCCTCGCCCTAACTATATTTTTTGTATTTTGGTATATACATATGTACTTTCATCTTTCACCCAGCTATGACATATCACACAATATTTGTCACATGATAAAAATACTGTAAATTGATTGGCGTTTTTGTAATTCAAATAATTAAGATTTTTTGGCCGATTTAAGAAAGAATTTGGAATTCAAGTACATGTAATTTCCTCAAATTCCCTCAAAAATTATTTATCTAGTGTTTAGGGTAAATAATATGCATATCTCTGATATAAAATTTATAAATTTTCAAAAAAAATGGGAAATCTAATCAGTCGTTTCGTATCAGATGAATTTTGGCTATACGGGGTACACAAATATTTTTTAAACATTGTTGAAGTCTTTTTCAATTCAATTCAATTCATAAAAATACCGTCTGCAGTATTTCTATGCGACCCAAGGAAAGCAGAGCTCAATAAACCTGGGCCGTGAACATAAAATCTAAGTTTTTTCTAATCTAAAATCTTGACGGGGCACTAAATTTTTTAGCATTTTATGACAACAAGGCTTTTACTTTCTAATGTTTATTTTTTGGTTTGCACCGACCCTATTAAAAAATAAATTTCGCACTGTCCCTAATTGCATTCTTTTAAGTTCCAAGGTTGCTGTTACGTCTGGTCCGGCTTTTGTACATAAAGCAAAATAATTGAAAGCAGATTATAAAGCCGCGTGTTGTCTCGCTAAAAACACGTTATGCTAATGAGCCAACAAAAACCAAAAGACAAAACAAATGCACACATGCACGCAAAATAAATTTAAGTAAAATACCACCACATATCTTCTATCTTGTTACTGAATTAATATCCGAAATACAATGTTACTTATGCCAAAAGCTGAATAATCTCAAAAAGTGAAGGACTGGTATTTTATAATTCAGAAAATTTAGGTTTTTAAATTGTCAAAACATACATCTTCACAGTCACAGGGTCTCCCTATTATCTTTCATATTTATTGTGCATTTTTAGCATTTGGTCTTAACATCAATTATTTCTATAATTAGGCAAATAATGGTGCCTCAACCAGCTTGCAAAGCTGTGTGGGAAATCTGTAGACAAAATGCGGGAAATGCAAAAACCACTATGGTTGCAGATCTGAAATTTTGCTAAAATTATTTTTTTCAGTGCAAAAAACAAAAAGGTACTTTTGTGAAATTTCACACGGATTAGTCATCATTGATGGCTGCGTAATGAAGAGGGTGCTCAGGATCTCTCCTGCGGCCTACGGAGAGGCTTCCGATCTTCTACAGCATAAACCCTACTACTGTATGGATACGGGTATGTTCCGCCGATATGGTTTTGTCCAAAGGCACTCAATTCTCTAATCATGGGTACGATTCTTAGCAAAAATGCCATAATGATGTTGAGTTAGATATTAAAAATTGTCCTTGATGTTGGGTGATTTGGAATAAAACACAACATTAATATTGCGCAGTTACACGAAAATTTGGACATTAAAAATCGGTGGGTTTATAAAATCTCAGCGGCGCACTCCCGTCCGTACGTGAGACGTGTACCTCCACGGGAGCCTAAAGCGTTCTTCCAAATAATTTATTTTTGGATTTTTTTTCGGAAAAAGCAAGCAATAGACAAAAATCTATACAATTTAGTAATCTATAAGATTATCCTAACCTCTTTTACAGCCTTCAAATTTGAGAAATGCAGTACCATCGGTCCAGTTGATCTCATTCCCTAAAACAAAAATTAGGAAGGTGTTGTTAAATCTTTCACGAGCATACAAATATATAACATACAAATCTGTTTCACGTATATAACAAAGGTTATAAAGCTTTTTAGAAAGAAACTATACAAAATTTTCAAAGTTGGAACCCCATTCGAATGTAGCGCTTTGGTATCTTTTCGAATCCTTTGTAAGTCAATGTTGACTCGAGATTCTATTCTTTAAATTTAGCCAATCAAAATTCAGAAAAACTCGGTAAGATTAGGCCTTCCTGGGAGAACTTTATTTCAAAATATCCTTGAAAACAAGGAGGGTTAATTAAGGGTACCAGGGAACAAAGGATGGAGCATTCTTAGAATTAGTAGGGAACAAGAGAACGAGAAGAAAATGAAATACAGTTGGGGAACATGAATGGCCACCAGGAGGAATAAGGGAGGACGAAAATTAACATTTTCCAATTTAGGCGGGCCTTTCTCCAAAAACAAGAAGGTAGGCACCATTTGAGTTTCAGCGAGGGAACCTGCATGTATGTATGTATGTAATTATTTAGCCTGGATAACACTGTACAATAAAAAAGATTGGTATAAATAGTGGCCTAGTATAAATACCTAGAAATATGGACCCCCTAAACTACCCTCGACAAGGTTGGTGTGACGCAGCAAAGTAGGCTAACAATCTTGTTTGAAAAAACCTTAGCTGAACAAGATCCCGACAATGGGCCTTATGTTCTTATTTTCCAGAGCCTTTCTCCTCCGCAGGTATTCTCCTCCGCATTGAAATAGACTTGGAACAAGTCTAGATTCCTCCGTCTGACCTGTCTCATGTGGAAAAGACCTGACAAAGTACTTGATTTCTTTGATGTTCAAAGTATTAAAAAAAGAACGCCCTTGTTTGTACTTTGTACCTGCAAATGTACACCTGGGTACTAGACTTTTTACTGAAAGTCTCGTACCCAAGGTATTGCAAATGTTGCAATGGTGTCACGTGTCACCAACAGTCTGTTTTTGTTGCGGAAAATCAAAATGCGTCGGCGATAATTGAAGGGAACATGCAATTAACGGTCATAAAACAGTAATTACACAGAGTTTGCACCAAATGCCAGTCTGTTGTCATGGCACTTGATGTATACATGTATTGATTTGTCCGTTTTTTCCGACATTTTCAAACAATAAATGCAAACAAGCGGCGAAAGAATATTATCAAAATATCGCTTCTTTGCTGTGCGGCACTTTGTTGTCAAATCCTTCATAAAAAATTAATGGTTACATATGACGAGCAAACCAACTTTGGCGGGTTGACTTGCTTTAGAAAAATAGTGGGTCACAGCCGAGCTACAAACTGGTCAACTACTTTGAACTATAATTCAATGGTCAACTCACTCATGTATACTGAGTTACAGACGAACTAGAAACGGATTGCAAGTGATTAACTCGCCCATGTAATCACCTCCTAACAATTTGTCGAAAAAACGATCAAAGCCAATTCAGTGCAAGACTATTTATGTTTTTGCAAATTTAGATTACACAAGCCTCAAAATGTGAAATGTCCTTGTAGTCTCGGTCCTAGTGCATTAGAAGAAAACAATCATCGAATTTACGGACTATGAAAATTTGTTCGAAATAACGAATGTTGGAGATAATGGGCAGTCGAGATAGCGGATGTGAACAGCATGTGAAATGTTAAGGCTCCTTATAAGCTTAGGTGGGCAGGATTGTTAGGTTGTCATTCCTGGGTTAATTAATGGGCCATTTTGGGTCTTTGAGGAGAAGAATGACATCTGCCTCCGTTGCGTTTTTTTTCAAGAAATAAAGTTTAATTTGAACTTCGAACAAACGAAGAATGGCAAATTCCAACTACAATTTCCATAATAGTACTCTCAAAGCCTCGTTTCAACGATCCAAAAAGGTAATAATTCGAATAAGCCCCCGGAGTAGGTATCAAATTCGAAATTCGATAGGGGGACTTATTCGAGAGGGGGGGCTTATTCAAGACGGGGGCCTATTCGAAAGTCAGCTTCCCTGAGAGTACTATCTACAAAAAAAGCATGAGTATCATCTAAAAAGGATGCAGAGTATTACCTAAAAAGAGAATTATCTGTTTTGACAAGATAGGGGGGCCTATTCGAGAGAGGGGTTTATTAAAGAAAAATTTCCCTCCAAGAGGGGGGCTTATTCGTGAGGGGGCTTAGTCGAGAGGGAGGGCTTAGTCAAATTATAACGGTATTTCAAGTCCAGAATTTGTGCTACAATATTGCCATGTATTCTGGACTTGAAGTACCGTAATAATTCGACTAAGCCCCTCATCTCGACTAAGCTCCCCTCGCGAATAACCCCCCCCCCCTCTTGGAGGAATACACGAATACATGATGCCTGTATTACTTGTATAATTTTTATGTTTACTTTTAGGATTTTAATGGATGCTACGAGAGAGATTATGAAATTAAAACTGATCATAACAAAACAACAATCGCAGGTTAGGAAAATCTATAAAAATCATATGTACATCCTGTGATACAATATCCAGATTTATTAAAAATACAATCACTTGTCAAAAGTTTTATGAATTTCAAGATGACGGCCTTACATAAGGAAATTTTTTAAGAACATAAGAAGAAATATTCCATCTCGATATTCGATAAATTATGCATATGCATCTACAGCCCGACATTGCTCATTAAAAAAACATGTAGGTGGTCCTATTCACTTTTTTGAGCAGAGAAACATGACAATAAGGTGGGGGAGTAGTTAAACCTTGCTAAAACATATTATCAAATGTTGTGGTCCATCATTTAATGTTTGATACTCACGCCTCACGCTACAAATTCAATATGCCAACTTTAATTGCAATATTTACCATTCAACGTGAATTGCTCAATAAATCTTGATGAATAATGCCCTTTCCATTGAATTTTTGAATCTCATTCGTGTGACAGACAGAGACCATCTCTTTGAACTACATGTTCAAGATGCTCAAAACTTGTCAATTTCAGAATTCTGGGGTTTTGAATGCCTTCAACATTGAATCCTGAGTTGAATGCCTGATGAGATTATATTATTCTGAATGCCTTGCACTTGATACCTTTCGCCTGTGATTTCAAAAGTCGAAAGTAAATGTAGAATTGTGGGGGTGTAGGAATTTCCACTCCAGGGTGCTGAAATGCAAATCTAAATAAACGGCATTAACATGATTTCTTTGATTTACCATTGATAGACTAGACAATGCATCTTCTCGACGATTGACAGGTCTATAACATACCTGGTTCATGAGTAGTCAACATGACGTTGTTGAGAAATAGTTTTGTTTGTCAAGAAAATTCTTAGAAATGTTCGATTTTCCGTAATGAGATCATGCAAGGTTTTTCTATTTTCCGTAATGTTCTTATTTGGTCCCTCTTCAATTCTTTGGATGTAAAAACACCACATTTGCATTTTATCTCTAAAATTGCCATGTCAGACATAATTAAAAAAAACTGGTTTGCTGATATTGACATCTACAGGATTCCAGGCTTATGGTAGACATTGAAAACTCGGGGCCCAAGGGATGTTCGAATTATCGAACGGCTTTGTATGGTATGAAGTCTAAGGAGATTCAACTCAAGAATCTGTTCGAATATACGAACAATGGTGCAAGCATGGCCTAGTGGTTAAGGCGCCGGACTCATAACCGCAAGGTCGTGAGTTCGAATCCCACCAAGGTCATACTTGCTGCGAAAGTGTTAGGAGAGCTGCTAACTCTCTGTAATTCCAGGCAAAGGCAAAAGGAATCACGAGGTGTGGTCACATCGAG
>JAYJMH010052080.1:0-13449 GCA_036873815.1 Phacellophora camtschatica | reverse complement strand
AATTTCACGTTTTCTGGGCGGTCATGCCCAGGACCCACTGCTACAGTCGACTGTGGTGTACCTTACACGAATCTTATATGTCAGAGGGCGCCAGAAATGGTTTGGCCACCCCTGGGAAAAACAGCCACCACGCCACTGAATTCTTGCAGCACGATTCTGTAGCTTTTGAAGTATTCTAAGTGATGTCTCACTGACATTACCCCAAACAAGACAACAATATCTAAAATAAGGTTCCTTGAGGCTTTGTACATTTGTGCAACAGTAGGGGAAAGCAAGCTACTTTTGGAGTATCGTAATATGCCAATACATCTGGAATTTTACTTGTCATGGAAGATAATTGGGAAGACCATTTCAATTGCTGATATACTCTGATTCTGATTCTGAGATCAAAGCGGATCACTAAATTCTCCTCGAATGGCAAAGAATGCAGACTGGCCTTCTATGGTATCACTTGTGAATATATGAATATATAAATATCAAAATGTTGCAAAAGTAGAATAAATATTGTAAATAACGAAATATTTTACTTTTAACATCAGTTGCAATAACAGAAATCCTTTGAAGTTTTCATTAAAAAATTTCAGAAATTAAATGAGAAAATAAATCTTTTTAAGAATCTCCTATCAAACTGCGTTGCTTTTCTTCCTGTTGTTGAACACCACTTAAAGCCAGAACGTCGGATTGAAAAGTTGCAGTGGACTCTGAAGATTTTTTATCTTGCTTCTGTTTATAAAGAAAAATGATATCTATATACAGTAGGTAAATGTCTGATATACATTTTTTTAAAACAATGAAGCATTGTGTTTTCTATTGTTTTCTCGAAAATTTAGCAAGTAGATTATTTGTACGTACCTATTGTATTGCTCGCTTCAGTGAAAATCAGGCATCTGTACATATTTTTACAGCATTTATGGTCATTCGGAATAGCGTAAAAAGACCTGTCACGGTGACCAATGCCCAAAAAACGGGACGGAAGGAAACACATTTTGCGACAACCCGATGCAATGGTATGCCATTTCGACGTGGGAAGTGTGTATATTAGTTTTTTAAAATAAGGTTTAACGACAAAGTTTGCCAGGATGACATTTCTTGTAAATTTTTAGTTTAAGGTGGACATTTTCTATTTTCTTCTGTCATCTTGCAAACATTGACGCGCTGGTTTCTCAGAAAATAAATTAGTTATATTGACCTAACTAAAAGACGCATTGCTTTAATTTGGAAGATCGAAATATTATTTAATTTCTTGTTTCCGTCTGTAAAGTTCCGGAGCGTAACCTTAGAATTTACAATTTTTTCAAAAGCCATACTCCAAAATATATAAGAAAAAGAAAATAGATACCCTAAAATTTATAAAATACTATTTAATAATTAAGTATTGAATATTTTATGATTAACTGTTAAATATTTAATTAATTTTCTACTTTTCTTCGTCACGCAGACAGAGACCAAGCGGAATAGAATATTATACAAATAATACCGTTGTATAAACCAGCACCAATGATTATAATTTTATACGAAAACATCAAATTAATCAGACGTTTTTTTAACGAGTAAGTGCGAAGCGTGAGTCTGCACCAAAGAAAAATTATTTGAAATTTTTGAAAAAAGCCGACAGTATGAATTGTGCAGAAAACGTTTTAGCAGACTTCAGGTGCTCCTGATTAGGGTAAACAAACGCACCACGATTCGCCTAGGTCTTATTTCAAGAGCTCTTGTTGCCTTTTTTGCATTAAAAAGTGAACTCATTTTAAGGTATAGTGCTCTATCCACAGTCGAAAAGGGGTGTTTCTGCTTACAATTCTGATTAAGATAACATAAATTGTTGACTTTTGTTATTTTTGAAGAAATGTTTTGCGTTTTGGAGAGAAGCGCCCGTTTTGGGTGCGCTGCTCACCTCGCAGTCAATTGTTTTGGTCCGCTCACCCACGTGAGGCATTTCGAGTACGTGTGAATTTTTACACATAACATTTAAGACTAACAATATTGCTGCTTTACTCAGACGTAGTTGGAAGGCATGTCAAACGTAAGACTAATTTATTGTTTCTTCCACCTTTAGTCATAGTTGGAAGGTAGTGAACGCAAAAGAAGACGTTTTCTAGAGTAGCTTGGAAATTTTGCTCATTTTTAATTAAATTTCCTACCAGAAATGGATTCATGTAGTTAGATAAATCCTCCAACAATGCTTACCATCATACGCAAGCAGCAAGGGTTACAGAAAAAATATCTACCGGGTGTCCCAAAAATATGGTAACAGGTTTGATTAAGGCTAGTGCTGCTAATATCGCTGAGAATATCGCTCAAATCCGTCAAAAATTACTTTTTACCTAATTCTCTATAGTCAACTTAAGTTGCTATTAATCGTTTGAGAATTGAGTTAGTAACATTTAAAGTTCAAACTTGCCTTTCACTCAAAACCAGAGGTTTTGATTTTGGCCTATGCTCTTATTGGATCGTGTTGTAGGATTTTTTAAGTCACGGCGGTGTCCTAGACAACATATTTTGCTTTTGAAAACACTTCTGAACAATGATTCCAAAATGAATCTTGAAAATCAGTTGTCCATGAATAAATGTTTTGAAAACTAATATTGCTGTTTCATTTTGGTGGATTTTTGGTAGAAATGACGAAACATGAGAAAGCACTCCATAGTGGCTACATCCATAAATAAGCGTTTAATTTTCAGTTTTTGGATTCTTTTCGGAGTGTGTTTCCAAGAACCATTAATTCATTTCGTAAAGCTCTATGACGACATAGGAGATCCAAAGACGAACCAAAATCTGGACCTCTGGTTTGGGTTTAGAAGTACTTTCGGAATTAATATCTTGACTCTCAAACAATCTATCTAAATTTTTTGGCCGTAATTGGTAGTTTGCTGTACCCTCCCTCTCTTTTATGCTGTTCATAGAATTTATTGAAACTTTACCCACGGAGTGTGCCGCTGAGATTTATTCAACCCGCCCATCTATAATGTTCAAATTTTCGTGTATACCCAATATTAATGTTCTATTTGATTCCAAATCTCCCAACATAAAGGACAATTTTTGATACCTAGCTCAAAGTTAAAAAATTGGTGCTAAAAAGTTTGTGTCCATGTTTAGGAAATTTACTGCCTTCAAGCCAATCCTTTTTGGCGGCACATAATACTATATGGTGTACACTGCCCCCAGGACTTTACAGAAGAAAAAATAAATAAAATAACATTTCTATCTTCCAAATAAAAACAAGTTTCAGGTGTATATACTAATTTCCTTTAACTAGTGTTTTCTGAAAAACCAACGCGCCAATGTTTGCAAGATGACAGAACAAAATGGAAAATGTCCACCTTTAAACTAAAAATTTACAAGAAATGTCTTCCTCGCAAACTTTGAATAAATCTTTATTAAAAACTAATATATTAACTAACTACTTATTGGGCGGTCATTAATTAAACATATACTTATATTACAAAAATAAATGCGGAAAAAAACCGTTTCTTAAAAAAACCGGCTTTTGGAAGTCAATATTTTGGCATGTTTTATGAATATGGGCAGAGGTTTGCTGCCAATAATGCGTGTGATAGAAAAGTTTTATTAACACACTTCTAGTGTTAGAAATCATTTCCATTGTTTAATCAACTCTCTTAATGAATTTTCAAATATAATTCTTAAACTTTTGCCAAGAGATTAGCCTGTAGACTCTTAATAGTCGGTTTTTTACTGGTGGGCTCTCACAATATTACAAGGGGGGCTGTAGTTAGAGTTTGCCTGATGTATATGCTGCCAATAATTTGACATAAAACATATATTAATAACTACTCAATTATCCTGAAATGATTTCCATCATTTAAATTAACTCTTTGTATGAATCTTTGCCAAATTATCAGCTTGCGGTTCCTTATAATTTAGTTGTTATTGTGTATAAGTTTATATTTTTTAAATTAAAGAACAACACAAAAATACAGTTAGAGCTTCTGATTCAAATGTAGCACAAGGAACATTTAATAAAGCTATGAGTTCATTTAATTAAATACAACGATTTAAAACTCGGGTTTAATTTTAACTTATTACTATCGTCGTAGTTATCGCCACTACTACAAGTTAATGGATGCTCACACTGTTTCTAGTGACAGCAACACCAACGGAGAACGAAAGAACAGGGATCTTATGGAGTGAGATTAGGCTCAAGCAGCACCGTAACTATAAATTTCTGAAGAGGGGAGGGTGCGAAGCCAAATTTTGCCGAAAGTAAAGGGTGTGGTCGCCACATCAGCGGGCGAAGCGAAGCGAACAACATCAGGGGGGTCTAGGGGTACTCCCTTGGGGAAATTTTTATAGATCATGCCCTTCGGATTGGCTTAAAATGCAAACACGCCCTCCAAAAATTTTCTTGCCAAGATGTGTTTTTCCAAGGAAAAAATGTCCTGAAAAGTGCTTTGTCGATGTGACCCAATGTGACCTGTTGTGCTCGTTTCACTAAATGCTGCAGAAAACTTGCGTTTTTCCTCCAGCGAATGAAGAAACGAAAGAAAAATCTGCCGACGTTTTCATGCCAACATTCTAAAATTTGCGGACAAATTTATGCTAAGAGGGGGTTTGGGTTCGAATCATACGTCGCATTTTTGTCGAGTCAGATTTAATGATAACAATTAAATAACGGGGTAAATGAATTATAAATTTGTGTGAAATATATTGTTTTAGAGCATGCGTAACGTTTGAGTCAAACTCGACTCAAGTTTACGATGCTCTGATGATTTCAAAATTATCCAAATCTAGACTCAATATCAATTGAATTTGATTCTAAACAAGTACGACGTTTGAAGTATGCTAGAGTAATAGCAATAAGGCTCAAGTGGTAAGCCTTCTTCCCGGAGCCTATCGCGTCAGTAGTCATAGAAAAACAAATAAAAAGATTCAGGATTCCAGAAAGTCAATGCGATTTGAAGTTGTTTGCAAAGGAAATTACAAGTTCATGTCGCTTTGATCAGTTGGTTTAGATAATAAGCTCTTGTGACACGCAGTAAACTTAAAACTATATATAATCATCCAACTATCTGAAAAGAGCACCCAAGAAAATCATCTAAACAATCAAACACTTTCATACTTCATTCTGTCCATTCTGTTCACAGAATAGAAGTCCTTCATAACAGTTCTTTAAGTTGCACGGTCATGTTTTAATTGAAACGTACCTCTTCGCCTCTTGATAAGTGAGAATAATTGACGAAACCGTCTACCCAGTCTCTTTTTGAATGCAAAGTAAACCAAAGGATTGACGACAGAATTTACGAAGGCGAGAATGAACATGGCGTTTGATGTTGTCCCGTCCATCTCTACACCCAAATTTGCAAGAAGCCCAGTCATTGCAAGTGGCAGCCAACAAATCATAAATGCAGAAACAACAGTAGCCGCGAATCTAGAAATTTTGAATTCTCGTTCCATTATGCATCTAGGGACTGGCATTGCTCGATTGCTGTAAGCTCGTTTCATTTCTTCGCTGTGAGCTGCGATGCTCTTTAAAATACTGAAGTAGCAAAAGGCGAATATGAACGAAGACGGAAAAACAGTAGCTGGAAAAACAAGCAGCCGGTACTCGATCGATTTCCCCGCCCCTCGAAAAGAAAAGAAATAATGAATGGCGATAATAACAGAAGACGAAACCCATGTTATTGTAACTGCAATATATCCGTGAATGTTTCGCATCTTCGTTCTATATTTTATGGGATATTTAATGGCAAACAGGCGATCTAGTGTCATTGCTAGTAAGCTAAAGATTGATGTCAGTAGTGAGAGTCTTAGAAATAAAAATTTAAGCACTCTCAATAAAGTTTCGGAAGTATCATCATTTGGCAGAACCTCATATGTAACTAAATAAAATATAATTTTTATAAGTATAGATGTGAGCCCGACCAAAAAATCAGACAAGGCAACGCTAAGTAATAAAATAATAGGAACGACATTGTGATCATACCCCAACTTTAATGTCTTGCGATATCGTTTGACTAGGAAAACGATTTGTGGAAAGTTGAGAATGCAAGCTAAAACAGCAACTACTGGGGTACCGTATGTGAAAAGAAAAATGTTGAAATCCATGTTTACGTTCAAATCTGTTGTTTGGTATTCAAACAGATCTGATGTGCTTTCCTATGCCAAATCCCTGCAGTCCTTGCAGTAACTGTTTAAAAGATGACCATCAGTCACAGTGGTTGCAAAACTGTCTCGATTACATTGCTGTGTCATTGTTGTTGGCTTTGGCTCTGAAATACAATTGCGAAAATACAAATTAAGTTGTACAACACCAAGCATTGAAGTGTAAATATATAGCTAATCAAAAACATAACAGAGATATTACAATCGACGGATAAAATATACGCGTGACTCAAAAGATGATGTCACAAATCTCAAAATGTCATGCCTCACGGATGCTGAGCTATCTACAAACGAAGATTCAGTCACCCGGCACAACAGTTCCGACAAAAGATTTAAAGTTTCTTCAAAAACAAATTTCGCAATTTATGGCCCAAAAAAGTTAGAACAGTACACGTTAAATAGCAATGTACGTTTCTTGGATCACGATTCACTAGACTATCCCACTCTTTTGGTTGTCAGTCATGCATTTGGAACCTACTAAAGACAATTTCATGTCCATCTAGACCCTGCGTGAATATGCTGCTACAATCCTATTGTGCCCACCCCATTTGATTGTCTTTAATGGAGAGTATGTCTGGTCGCATCGCAATATATTAAAAATTTAGTTATGATGAGGTAATTATAGTATGATGCAGTATACTATGACATGTAGTATATATTATATTTAGTATACTATGATGAGCTTATATTGATGATGGCATCATCCAATCAGTCAGCATCCAATCCACGGATCCATTCAATGAATGTTCAAAAATTGACCAAGCGACTTATCGGTATCTAGTTTAGCTTAAAGATACAAAATAAAACTAGTTTCATCAGTATTGCTAAATTGACATTGACTCTGCTGGCACGGCATTATTTTCAAAAATATTTTGGTTATATCATGGGTTGTAGGAAACGCATTGTTCTGAAATTTATCACGTTTGCTTTCAGCTACTTTTATTCTTAGCCACTGCAGGAAGCAGAGTCCAGAAGAGGAGTCCAAAAAAGTGGCCAACCTTCGTCCAAGCGTAATGTTTGATCTTTAGAAACCTTCCTCATTGCATAATGGAACATAAGCATGGTTTGGGTGTGGCACATAATTTCATTTCCTTTTCTTCAACCTTCCTCTTCCAGTCAGTGACCGTAATGTATTTCTGACTCTGATAGGAAGCTGACTGAAAACAAACGTGAGCAAATACGTTTTCTCCCAGCCATGAAGCCTTCTTTCCTTGTGACTGTAACTGCCGTTAGATTACCTGCGACAACCATCTAACATCTTCTATTATTATCACGCGGCATCAGGGTCAAAAATGAGTCGTCGCAATGGTTGGTTGTCGTGGCTCCACGACGACGATTTCTACAGTTCGGCATCGTAAAAATTTACGACCACGATCTCTAGAGGTCATCACTGTAAAATACCACCATGAACTCTAGAGTTCAGTACCGAAGTAACAACCACGCCACACTTAGCGAGTTCGTCGTGGAACCCTCTTTTCCATTCTGCGCCACATTTAGCGAGTTCGTCGTGGTACTCTCGTTTTCATTCTGCGCCACAAGCATTTCGCAGCTTATTTGATCGTGCTGGAAGTAATAAAAAGAAAAAACGACTCATTTTTGACCCCGATGCCGCGTGATAAATCATCTCGGTATCGCATGTAGGTTTCTTCATTGGAAGCGTTTTCTCATGGTATTGCCGACATGGAGGTTGAAGTGCCGTAAAATTGCAGTAACTGCCCGGAGATCGCAGGCAATATGTTTCCATAAGACATTTGAATTTCAGCGATATCGTAAGGCTGCCGTAATTGCAATGGACTGTACCCATCCTACTTTCTCCAGGCAACCGCGGCAAACTTACGGCAATTACAAACTGTCTGTGGTACAAAGAGAATGGAAAATGGCAGTTGGCTGTCATAGGAAGCATGTCGGCAGTTATGGCTATAGGAAAACTACGCTTTACAAAAAAAAGAATTTTCTGCCGAATTTCCTAAAATTAAACAAGGTATTCTATCGCAAATTTAAAATGACATTTAAGAGTAACCAAGGTAGCTATGCCGTATTTATAGTGATCAATGAAAAGGTCTGAGATGCAACTGAAAAAGATGCAAATCAAAGCATAAAATTTGTTCGTCTAATATTTGTTTATCATTAACAGGACGACTGTTCAGGACATTAATTGCACGCACACATTTATGAATCCTTGCAGTGGTAGTGATTGATGTTGTATTTAAACTTATAACGAGACGAAGAGGATTGATTACGTGAAGGAATCATAGCCCCACCCTACTTCATTGTTTAAAATAGTTAATAGTCAACTGTGTATTTTGTCAGACAAAAGCAGTGTTAAAAAATTAAGAAAAAAACTGAATCTCACCTCAATATTGTTCTTTCTTATAACATATATACAACGTCATCTGTTTGCCTTTGCTATAACAAAAGTTGAGTAATTACAAGAAACAAAAAAGATAAACAATTATGAATGGTTCAAAAAATAATCCACCATCCATATTAACCAAACGTTACGTAATTTTACAGCACCTGCTAGAATTTATATTTTGCAGGCACCTGTTAAGTCTCTGGAAAAATGTGTGTGCGAAACGAAAAAGATGGATCTTGTGAATAAATAAAGCAGCTCCGCACCTATTACTAAAGAAATTTTGAAAAAGCTAAAAGTTTCAGAAAAATAAAAAACAAATTCAAAATCAAGTACTACAAAACGTTTCCCACGAGTTTCTTAAATTTCTCGCAGAAAAAATTATTATACGTTCTTTTTGCTAATAATTAAAATTAGATGCTATTATAATGAGCCCTGTTCGTCAAAGTGACGTAAATTACCTTCACTTCTTTCGAATAAAAAGTAAATTTCCTGCTACAACGGTAATTATGATTATAAGTTTCTAAGTTTTTTTTACAGGGTACTGAAAGTTTCTTAAGTTTTCAACAACTCTACTACTAGTTTCTTGCAAACTGCTTTATAAGAAGAAATATGTATCAAACACAGAAATACAAAAATGTTTTCAAACCAACATCCACGTATTTTAAAAAATAAGGAACCTTCACTTGATGAAAAATCTAAAGTTACTTCATCTGTTTTAAAAATCAACATTTTTCTGTAAAAATATGACAAACAATAAAGAAACTTTGCCAACAGTAAGAAAATGATAGTATAACTTGCCCATTTATCATTATCGAGCAGAGGGGGTTTTGTTGAAATTGCATCGCAATCTTTTGTTTTACAAAATTCCTCTTGGTTCAATTATTGTAGGCCTATACAAGATAAATATTAAAAAGAGCAATGCTCAGTTGTTTTGTTTAGTTTAAATATCAGCCTTCAGTTCCATTCAACAGTTTATCTTATTAAAAAGGTATTGTTCAGTTTTGAAATATGAAATATGACGTAATGCCACTCTAAAGAGAAATTACAAAAAGCGATAAATATTTAGAAAAAGTCACGTGGCAAAAAGATACATTTAGAAAAGGTTGACGACAAATATAAAGTTAAATAAAATTGTAGAAGCTCAACATTCCGTTGTTAAATAAAGACAATTCTCAATGAAAATATACGCATTTGGCTATCTTTGACAAGCGAAGAATTAAACAAATAACACAAGAAGTCCAAGATGCTGAATTTCAGTCTTTTGATTGTGTTTATCCAAGCTGCATAAATATGTAGAATAGGTTATTTTTCTCATAATAACATATGCTATTTTACAGCCCTGGTTCTAATTATGATCGACAAAGGTTAAGCAAATAAAATTCAAATATGATTCTCATCACAAAAGATAATTTAATTGTTTGTAAAATGTGCCCAAGATTTAAAAAGCTAGATATTTGCCCACCCAGCGTGTTCACTTGATTATTTTAACCAATTTTAAGTGGTAAATTAAGTGTCTCTTTTTACTGTAAATAACTTCAAGTTTTCTGTTCATGCACAAAGACAGGATTAACTTTGCTTTGCTATAAACAAATTAACTAAATTCTAACAGAAAGTCAATAAAAGTTCAAAACAATATAAGATTGCACACACAAGAGTATGTATCGGGAAAACACAATTTTAACATGGAATTTACCTATTTGGTAAAAGATCGTCAAAACAAGTCTTCAAACGACCTTCATTAAAATCCTCTACCTTAAAAGCGATTGCTGCCATTGTGTTCAAAAGTTTCTAACTGAAGGGTCATAAAATCTTAATTTAAAAATTGCCCTGCTGACACTATTGTTTGTAATTTACCGTGTGACCCCCCAAAAAAAACCCGTGTGACCCCCCCCAAAAAAAAAAAACTATCCCTGTTTGCAGAATAGTACCTTAAAATCTGGGAGGTTAAAAATTTCAAATGTTGCTCAAAACGACATCGGAAAGGCAAACTTAGAGTTTAGTATATCATCCAACGATCTGTGATCAGGTTTACCTGTTAAAAACTGGAAATTAAAATTGCCCTCATTTGTGAGCTTCTAAATCCATTTAAAGGAACACCATTTATTTCCACTATATCTACTTGGGGGTTTGATCAGTGAATCTTTTCAAATTTTAAACTCCCAAGTCGCTATTAAAGCAAGCATGTTGTTTTAATGTCAAAACATGGACTAGAAATATATGATGTTTCTTAAAATTAAATTAAAAGCTCACAGATTTGGGAAATTGAATTTCAAGTTTGCTTTAATGGCGTAATTGTGAAATAAATTACAGACCGGTAAAAAGCAGTTTTATTTAATTTAGTCGAAAGGTGTATAGAATAAATTTTCAACACAAAATAGCACAAACCAAGCTAACATTTGACAGCAAAATGCTCATATTTTAATTTTATTTGATTGAGATGAAAATTGAACTGTTATTGTAATCCATTCAAAGAAAAACTGTGTAAACGTTGAGTAAGGATAAGCTGAGGCTAAAACAAAAATCAGAGGTTTCAGCATAAAGAACAATCATGAATTTTTCTCAGTGAAAGTCTCGTAATTAATGTTTTCCAGAATAATATCTTTGGAAAGATTTTAAATGATAAACAATTTGTCAAAAGAGCAATGCAAAGCAGCTGAAGTAAACTATCACTGATCTACCTTTTATAACATGTATAAAATACAATATACTCTATACCATTCAGGGAAAACAGCGTTTAATGTGCTTATAAATTAATAAGGGAAATAGCTTATAGCTAAATATACTGATAACTTTGAACATTTTTATAGAATTATGATGGGTATTGCACTGGAGTTGCAGTCGTGGTGTTAACCTTTTCGAGACACCCTAAACAGGAATTTCAGTCGTCTTTCAGTCCACAGCCTCGGAGGCTGGACAATTTCCTCATGAACAGGCGTTAATAACAAGTGCCTCTAGTAAGCCTTTATGAGAGATTTCATAACAATATACCTTTCAGCTCATAGCGTGTATAGATGCAGGCATGAACGGAGCATCATTGTTATCAACAACAAAAAGTGAGCTAACAGATTATTTAGTTGTGTTACCTGGCTGCTCGTCAGTTCTATTGCGGTTTAGATCTTCTACCCATTGATTGACTTGTGGAGTTTGGAATTTTCCTTCAAAGTAAAATAAAAAGAAATAGCTCAATTTATTCCGCTGTTGAGACAAAGTCCTGATATGAACAATCAATAAAATTCCAAGCTATGTTCCTATATTATATGTTTAGGTATTTTTCAGTAAATAAGTCTAAAAGTACAAAGCTTCGCTCTACTCCAGGAAAATTTAACTAAAAAACGAGAAATTGCAAGTCTTTCCAAGATTGTAATTCATAACCCGGGGTTGACGATAAGTTTCAAAAACTGATAAAATATTACATAAACATTTAAATAGAAAAATATATAATATATATATTTCCGGCAAGTACAAAATTTAATATCCTGAAAAAAGGTTACAAAAAGCAAATATTTTGCCAAAACTTTAATGTACATGAAAACAAATTGTTTACCTTTAGTTGAGTTAAAAAAGTCTTGAAGTTCTCTTGGGCGTGATTCAGCTAGAACAACCAAAAGATTACCAAAAGATATAAAATTAGAAAGCATTCTTAATTAATACTCTGGCAAAATTGAAATCGAAGAAAAATAGAAAAAAAGAAGAAAAAACAACCAATTTAGAGGTAAAATAAATAAAATTGTGAACAATTTTCGGAAAAACCAGACTCGTCCAGCCTATTTCATGTTTAAACAAGTTAGTAAAGTAAGTATTGGTAAGTAACTAACAAGTTAGCAAGTAAGTATTGGTATCCGAGGAAAAAAAAATACAAAAAACAGCAAAATCTAATTTTAATTTAAATTTTTTCCTAAGATGAAGATATTTAAGGTACGAATCGACAAAAAGTGAAAAAAACAGTTTCATAAGTGGATCGTTTCAAATTTACACTGTCAAAACGTGGACTGGAAATAAATAGCATTCCTTCAAGTTAAGGAAAGGTAAACATGATCGCAGATGACTGGATGATATCACAAACACTAATTTCGCCCCTAAGACGTTGCTTTGAGGACAATTTGAGATATGTTGCCTCCTGGATTATGAGGTACAACTCCGCAAACGAAGATAGTCTTTGGGGTCACCAGGTAAATTAAATTGAAAAATCTCTGCGTAAGATGATGTTTTTGTAGAAAATACCTTTTTCGTATTCGAACGCTTGTAAGATCATTTCAAATCGATCAAGATCCTTCACTGCTTTTGCCTCGGGGGTAATTTGAGATTCGTACTCCTGCAAAAATTAGACGTACTGCAAAATAAATCTAAATTCATCAGCATAAAATATAAGTACGAATAGAATTCGTATGCTAAAATTCTGCTTTAAAATTCTTTCAAAGTTTTGCATGGTATTCTCTTTTAAATAGTGATTGTTTAAAAAAAATTCGTGGAAAAATAATATTGTTCTATAGACGGGAAATTTTAAAAATTAAGGGTACTTATGCGCAGACAATTTACAAATTTCAATACTTTTAACATTTTAAAATTAAACTAGTACCGGGTGTCCCAAAAAAAAAACCTTACAAGGGTTTTGCAAATATTATACAAAAACATAGATATAAAACTTTTTGTAAACACATCTATTAAATAGCCTGATAACATACGAGTAATTTGTGGCCTCGATTATTAAAAACGCAAATGTAGCGGTGATGATATATCTATTTATGTCCAAAAGTTCTTTGCAGTGAAAACAAAGCATTTTAGGCCTTACAATAAAAATGTCACGAGTTTCGAGTCGGTCAATCTCGCTCCTTTAAAATCTACAATTCAACATAGCTAATAGAAATTCTTTCTATTAATTACGGCGATGATATGTCAATTTATGTCCAAAAGTTCTTTGCAGTGAAAACAAAGCATTTTAGGCCTTACAATAAAAATGTCACGAGTTTCGAGTC